>RJWJ010025507.1:0-24713 GCA_004363605.1 Indri indri | reverse complement strand
TCCAAACATGGTTAAGAGGCAGGCTGAAAGACAACTATGACATAGACCTTGATGAGGAAAATGGAGTAAGAGATGCCGCTGCAAGTTTCGGACACAGGCAGAAAAGAGAGGTCATAAACTACATGGGGTAGCCAGAGGGGACTCCCTTGAGGAGGCAGCACGTGAGCTACCAGAGGCAGAGTGACTAGATAAGCCTATTGCAGAAGTCCAAGCACCAGGTGACTGCAAAGGGAATGAAGACATTGGCAATGGAAACCAAGGGTTCATGGTGGCCAGTCACATTTATGGAATAAGGATAGAGCAGTCTTGGCCTACAAGGTGAACGGCAGTGCCGGCATCCAAGATAGGGCCTATTAGAGCAAATTTTGGGTAAAAGATGGTAAGTTAATCCTCTTTTTATATATAAGGAAACTAAGCCTCAAAATGCCTCAGGATCCAACCCAAGGTCACACTAGTGATTAATGGCCACGCCAGAATTCAAATGTTAATATATTTTGACTTCTTCCAAATTTAGGATGTTTCATTGATCTAATCCAATTTGCTGGTTTTTCTGGGCAAATCTCAACTGGTAGCAGTTTGAGTTTGTTGGAGAGACAGTAAGAGGTGTTTGCCAAAAGAAAAGTTAGTTTCTTTTTTGTCCCGGTGCTCACCAGAAAAGATACCAAATCTGAAACTACCTTTCTCCTTCCCACCACTCCTCATGCCTTCAGTCCTACTTTTCTTATTAGATTCCCCACAGAACAAGAAGCCCTGAAAAGGCATTAGAAGCCCTCACACAGCTCAAGATAATTATCGTTATCTGCAAACTGCATAGTTACATGTCTATATTGCTCAATTTTAAAGGTTTGCTAAAAGTGTGTTTTTATGTTGTTGCTTTCATAGTATCCAAAAGCAGATGCAGATTTGTAAAGTCAGCAAGGAAGAGAGTAGAGACATTTTGCTGACAGAACTCACTTTTATATCTTAGCTACTCAGTAAAAGACTAAATTTAGGTTTTAAATCAATTGACAGTAATTCCACAAGGTTGCAATTATTGACCAAATGAAAGAAGAGATATCCCTTTTTTTCTATTTAAAAGAAATTGTTACAACCCTCTATGCTTTACTAGAAAATGGTAAGCCACAAATTTTGAATGATCCCAAGCAAGTTTTTGATATTGAATATTAAGTATAAATAAGCTGAGATGAGAAAATTGCTCAAAATTATAAAATTTCTTATTCCACCAACATCTGTTTGAATTATATATTAAACCTCTTTGTTACAATTAGATTAAGGCATTTCTTGATGTTCAAGAGAGCTGCATGAACTTCAGAATTTTACTGCCTAAAAGTTTTTAAGAATGTATTAAAGTCACTATGTCAACCTCTTAATTTTTTCCAGAAAATGATCAATATTAGGGATATCTAGAATTTAACTTAAAATCATATATAATAGTCCATTTTAAAAAACTACAAATATCCCATCCATCAACAAGCCAAATGGAAGAACTAAATAATTTGCTGAAGAGTCTAATATCCAATTATATAGAAATAAGTGATTCTGTTTACTCCTATAAATTTCACCACAGTTCCTTGTGTGAACATAGTGCAAAGGTTAATATTTTTATTAACCTAAATTATTGATACTGATTTGTACAAATAGTTCATTGAAAATGCATATGAAGGAAATGCCCCAAGGAAAATTACAAAGTATTTCATTTACCAAGAAAATGGCATCTTCAGAGAGCTCTGAATAGTCAACAAGAGCAAAACTTTCTAATAAAACCCAGAAATTATAGTATACCATCTCCTGGTTAATCCAGCTGTAGAGACTCCAAAATCTAATAATCTGAGTATAGGTTACAAGATGAAAGATCACAAAAATATGCCTATCAGACTTAAATGTGAAAATGTGACTTGCTCTATATTTACTCATGCCATTTGAAATAATTTCTGCCTATTATTTTTCATGCATTCAATAATATTTGCTGAGCATAAACTTGTTTTACTAAGTACATCTAGCTCTTCATGAAATACCCAGAATTATGATTTCTAAACCAATCTGCAATATTTTGCCTAAGCCCTATTTCATTTCTGGTATTCACACAAGACAATGAATATTAACTATTTGGGCATTAATGTTGCTTTATCATTATCTGCAAACTACACATTGTTTCAGGAAACTGAAAGATGAATACCCTTGAGGAGTGTACTGTTTAATGGAGAAAAGAAACTTAATTAGAAATAAAGATGAAGTGCTATAGTTCAGACTGCTTCTAGTTTCTCCTTGTATTTGGTTAAGGAAAATGATGTGAAGGTACAGGATTTGAGGTAAAGATGAAACAAAGTGGAAGGTTAAAAATAGTTCTGATAGTGGCCATTCTCTTTTGTCAGATTCATGCAGTGCCATGGCACAGAGCATTGGATGATTCACAGAAGAACTGAGATTTGAGAAATTCGAACTGAGCATTGGAAGAAATACAGGACTGAATGTGTAAGGATGCAGAAAGAAGAAACGGAGTCCTTTGTTAATGCTGGGACCCTGAATGTGGGAGTTGAGTAGAGGGAGAGGTACCATTGGGAAGCCCTAAGCTCCCAGAGGTGATGAGACTTCCATGGATGGAGACTGACGTGGATAAAAGCTATGAATGGCAGATCATGCCAGGGGCTGCAAAGCCCATTGTAAACCCTGGATTTGTTCCTGAGGACCTATTTAACTTATTTGGGGGTGGAGGATACTAAAATGAATAATGGCAGATTTTTTACTGGAAAATTTTGTCAGGCAGATTATCTGCAAACTAAGCTGGAAAGCCCTCATAATTAGCGTTTATAAATCTCTGGTTTCTGGGACTGGGTAATAGAAGCTGGAAGCATGTGTGTGGTAACAAATTGCTTCACCCTCTACGCACAAACTTATTCCACCAAGGACCACAATCACTCAAAATCACTCAGGTATTATAGAAGAAATGCTACTCAATAAACAGACTTCCTGCTAGAATACTCTCAGAGAAAGAAAGAGGCTCTGTGAGACAGTTGCTTCTTGTGGTAACTGATCAGCTGGGACCCAATGTTTGGGCTTATTTCTAGGAAGCCCCAAACCTGAGTCAACCAAATATTAAAAGTGATGCAGAAGGTGCTATGAACAAGATTAGCAGTAGTGTGCTACATTTTTGCCTCGCTCCTAAAAGACACCTAGGAATGAAGCCATTAGCTGTGCAACCTACCATGCAATATTTTTTTTTTAAGTATTTGGGCAGGAATATTAACTACCTATTAATTCTGCATCAGATAATTGAAGAGAGTGAAGATTTAAGGCACCTTGCTCAGTGTGCAGCCAAACGAAGAGACTTAAGGGAGAAAGCTTGTCCATTAGACACTGCTCAGCTCACTCTAACAACAAAAAGTACAAGCCCCAATATTATGCCTGAATGCAATGCTAGGAGCTGAAATAAGAAGCTGACCACTACTGGAGATTTTGGTTCTACCAGCTAGACACCGAAGAGCCAACTCCTGAAAGCTGTCCTCCAGTGGTAGAATAACTATCAGTAAATGCCCATGTATAAAGTACTGGCCAACATACATAAAGGACAAATCAAGATGACCCAACCAAATATCATCTCTGTACCCAGAGACCTAGTGGGGTAAGCTGCCTCCCCGTCCTGAGCCCTACTGACAGGAGCCATTTAGGATCTGAAGATTAGTACTCCAGACCCCTTGACATCATTATTTCAGGATGTCCTTTATGAAAGGACAGTTTTAGAAAATATATATTTACAAAAGACACACAAAAAAGGTGTCCATAGGAAGTTGTGCAGTAAGAGGAATGAAACAGTGTGGACTGTTTAGTGGTTAATTTAATAGGACTATGGACTAAACTATACCTTGTATTTGGAGATGAGGTATTCCCATGAAGCAGAAGTGGATGTTAACTCAGGAAACTATCTTGAAGGAAGGAAGGAAACCAGTCCAGTAGGAGACCTGTGATTGGGTCTGACAGGGTAGTAATTTTAAGTTGTAAAGTCACAGTATTGGGATAAGAGGGGCAGTCTTTGTGAAACACAGCTGTGCCCAAAGGACACAGGAGGGCACGTTGCAACCAGGCATGGAGTAGGGCAGCAAAACCAAAGGCCAGAGCAGGTTAGCCAAAGGAGCATTTTTCCATAAGCACATGTGAGACAATACACAAGTAAACCCTCAGCAATAACAGAGAGTGATATAGATCAATGGCATAGAATTGAGAGCCCAGAAATAAACCCTATATCTATGGTCAACTGCTTTTTGATAAAGTTGCCAAGACCTACCATCCAATGGGGAGAGATAAGTCTATTTGACAAATGGTTCTGGGGCATCCATATTTCCATGTGCAAAAGAATGAAGCTATACCTTTATCTCAAACCATATACAAAAATTAAGTCAAAATGAATCAAAGAACTCAATGTAAAAGCTAAAACTATAAAACTCTTAGAAGACAACCTAGGGCTAAATCTATATGGACTTGGATTTAGCAAAGGATACTTAGATATGGCACCAAAAGCATGAGTGAAAAGGAAAAATAAAGTTCATAAAAATTAAAAACTTTTGTGCTATGAAGTACAGCATCCAGCAAGTGAAAAGACCACCCATAGAATGGGAGAAAATATCTTCACAACATGCATCCAATAAGGGACTTGTGTCTAAAATACATAAAGAAATATCACAACTAAATAATGACAAATAACTCAATTTTTTAAAATAGGGAAAGGATCTGAATAGACATTTCCCTGAGGAATGTATACAATTGGCCATAAGCACATGAAAAGATGCTTGACCTCATTCATTACTTACCAGGAAAATGCCAATCAAAACCACAATGAGATACCACTCACACTCCAGATCATAACAAGTGCTGATGAGGGTGTGGAGAAATTGGAATCTCACCACCAGTGGGAGTGTGAAATGATGTGATGGCTTTGAGGAATTGTCTAGCATTTCCCCAAACTATTAAACATAGAGTTACCACATGATCCAGCAATTCCACTCTTAGGTATGTACCCAAGAGAAATGAGATTATATTTCTGTACAAAAACTTGTACACAAATTTTATGCGGTATTCATGATAGCCAAAAGGTAGAAACAACCCAAATGTCCATCAGCTGATAAATGGGTAAAAAAAAAATGTGGTGCAGTCATACAATAGATTATTCAGCTATGAAAAGGAACAAAGTACTGACACGTGCTACAAATTGGTTGAACGACGAAACCTGTATAAGGAAGCCAGTGACAAGGTCCACGTATTATTAGTTCATTCATGTGAATGTCCAGAATAGGCCAATTCATCGAGATAGAAATCAGGTTAGTGACTTCTTAGGGCTGTAGAAAGGATGAGGGGAGAGAGGGTGATAGCTAACGGGTCCAGAATCTCTTTGGGGGTGGTGAAAATATCTAAAATCGACTGTGGTGATCATTACCCACATCTGTGAAATGTACTAAAAACCATTTAGCAGTAGACATTAACTTGACAAATTAAATGATATGTGACACACTACATCTATTATGTGGTATTTATCTTAATAAACCTGTTTTTTAAAAAAGAATAAAGAAATACTTTAGAGGAGGCCCACTTTTGAGAGTAGAGACTTGCATCATATATATTTAAGCGTAACAAGTTTGATGGCCTTGATAGTCATACTATTTTTTCAGAGGGATAGTGTGAGTACACATGTCTTATATTATTTTCATCTTTTTTATGTGACTGGAATATAAGACTGAAAATGTGATTCTGAGTTTGACAGAGTATGCTTACTTCCCTCTGTCTCTTCCACTGAATGGTGATATAAAACTTGTATAAAATGTATAAAGCAGCTACTTGAAGACTCTGAAAAGCACACAATAGCTGTTAGATTGGAACAGAATCCCAGAATTTAATGTAACAATGAATTGGCAGTGAATTTACCAATTTTCCCTCCAAGGTTCCCCTGCCTTGATTTAAAGCAGCCCAAACCCCAGAAGTGGGCATGAATAGAGACAGACACAGCTCCTGAGGAAGGAAATCCTTTGGTTCTGCCTGGAGGAATTGGAAAGGGGGTCCCAATGCTCAGTAGATAAGACCCCTGGGTTTTTTTTTTTCTTTTCCTCATTCTTTCACACTCCACTCCCTAGACAGCCCTGTGTCATTGGCAGCAGTGACAGTTGCAGAAGCAGCGGTATACAGAAACAAACAACTACATGTAGAACAAAAAAAGTCATTGTATACATAGATGAACACTTAGGTTGATTTGTATCTTAACTATCATGAATAGTACATGCTTGAGGTAAGGGGATATCCCACCTGATTTGACGATTACATGCTGTATGATTGTATCAAAATATCAAATATCACATGTACCCCATAACCATATACAACTGATATGTATACATAATAGCTAAAAATGATAAAAAGTCTTTAAAAACAGAAAATAAAGATTAGAGAAAAATTGATAAAATTTAAAGCATAAAATTTTTAAAAACAAGTAAATCTAAAACTAGCTCTTTGGAAAGATTAATAAAATTCAGATGCCTAATAGTGCTATTGCTGGATCGAATGGCATTTCTATTTTTAGCTCTTTGAGGTATCTCCAAATTCTTTTCCACAGAGGTTGCACTAATTTGCAATCCCACCAGCAGTGTAAGAGTGTTTCCATCTCTCCACATCGTCACCAGCATTTGTTGTTTTGGAATTTTTTTTTGATAGAGGCCAATCTCACTGGGGTTAGTTGATATCTCATTGTGGTTTTGATTTGCATTTCTCTAATGATTAGAGATGTTGAGCATTTTTTTTATATGTTTGCTGGCCATTATTCTTTCTTCTTTTGAAAAGTTTCTGTTCATTTTCTTTGCCCATTTATTGACGGGGTTGTTTGATTTTTTTCTCGTTGATTTTTTTAAGTTCTAGATAGATTCTTGTTATCAGCCCTTCCAGATGTGTAGAGAGCAAATATTTTCTCCCATTCTGTAGTCTGTCTGTTTGCTCTAATGATAGTTTCTTTGGCTGTGCAAAAGCTTTTTAATTTGATCAGATCCCATTTATTTCTGTCGCTGCAGTGAGTGCTTTGGGGGTTTTCTTCAAAACTTCTTTGCCTAGGCCGATGTCTGAAAGGGTCTTCCCCAAATCTTCTAGAATTCGTAAGGTTTCATGCCTTAGGTTTAAGTCTGTTATCCATCTTGAACTGATTTTTTGTGAGAGGTGAGAGGTGGGGATCCAGTTTCATTCTTCTACATGTAGCTATCCAGTTTTTCCAGCACCATTTATTGAAAGGAGATTCTTTTCCCCACTGTATATTTTTGTCTGCTTTGTCATAGATTACCATATGCGGATGGTTTCATCTCTGGATTCTCAGTCCTGTTCCAAAAGTCTATGTCTCTGTTATTGTGCCAGTACCATGCTGTTTTAGTTACTATAGCCTTGTAGTACAGCTTGAAGTCTGGTAGATTGACACCTCCCAATTTGTTCTTTTTACTTAAGATTGCTTTGGCTGTACGAGGTCTTCTCTGGTTCCATACAAAGTGTAGAATTATTTTTTCTAGATCTGTAAAGAATGATGATGGTACTTTGATAGGGATTGCATTAATTTTGTAGATCACTTTAGGTATATGGACATTTTAATGACATTGATTCCACCAATCCATGAGCAATGTAGATTTTTCCATCTGTTTACATCTTCTAAAATTTCTTTTCTTAGTATTTTGTATTTTTCCCTATATATGTCTCTCACATCTTTCATTAAATATATTCCTAGATATTTAATTTTCTTCGAGGCTATTGTAAAAGGTATGGCATTAAATACCATTCAATCCAGCAATAGCACTATTAGGCATCTACCCAAAAAAGCAAAAGATATTCTATAATAAAGACATCTGCACCCAAATAATTACTCAATTATAAGAAACGACAGTGATCTAGCACCTCTTATATTTTCCTGGATTGAATTTGAGCCCATTATCCAAAGTGAGGTATCACAAGATCTGAAGAATAGGCTCCACTTGTACTCGCCATCAAATTGGCACTAACTGAGTAACACTATGGTGCTCATACAGTAGTAATATTCTCCAGGGATTAGGGGGTTGGGGGGTAAATTCACAACAAATGCAGTGAACATTGTAGAGGGGAAGGGCATGCCTCTAACCCTCACTTGGGTGAGGCAAAGACATAAAATGTAACCAAAATGTTCGTACCCTCGTAATATCCTGAAATAAAAATAAAATAAAATTCAAATATTTTGCCCATTTTTAAACAAGTTATTTGCTTTCTTGACATTGAATGGAGTTCTTTTTGTATTTTGGATATTAACCCCTTATAAAATGTATGGCTTGCAAATATTTTTTCCCAACCTGTCGGTTGTCTCTTCACTGTTAATTGTTTCCTTTGCTGGGAAGAAGGTTTTTAGTTTGATGCAATCATATTTGTCTATTTTTGCTTTTGTTGCTTATGCTTTTGGAGTCCTATCCAAGAAATCATTGCCCAGACCAATGTCATGGTGTTTTTCCCCCTACATTTTCTTGAAGTAGCTTTACAGTTTCAAGTCGTATATTTAAGATTTTTTTTTTTTATCTATTTTAAGTTGATTTGTGTATATGATGTGACATAGGGGTCCAATTTCATTCTTATGCATATCTAGTTTTTCTAATATCATTCATTGAAGAGACTGAAATGTCCTTTTCCCACTGTGTGTTCTTGGCACCTTTGTCAAAAATCAATTGACCTTAAATACATGGATTTATTTCTGAGCTTTCTGTTCTATTCCATTGGTCAACGTGTCTTTTTATGCCAGTATCATGGTGTTTTGATTACCACAGCTTTATAATATATTTTGAAGTCAAGAAGTATGATGCCTCCAGCTTTGTTCTTTTTGCTCAAGATTATTTTAGCTAATTGGGGTCTTTTCTGGTTCCATACAAGTTTTAGGACCGCTCTATTTCTATGAAAAAATGATTTTGGAATTTAGATAGGAATTGCATTGCATCTGTAAGATCACTTTGGGTAGTATGGATAGTTTAACAATATTAATCTTAAAATTCATGAAAATGAAATATCTTTACATTTATTTGTATCTTCAATTTATTTCATTAATATTTTACAGTCTTCAGTATACAGATCTTTTACTCCCTTAGTTAAATTCACTCCTAAGTATTTTTTTTAACTCTATAAGGTTATTTTCTTAACTTTTTTTGGATAGCTCATTGTTAGTTATAGTTATGTTACTGATTTTTTTGTACGCTGATTTTGTTACCTGCTGTTTTAATGAATTTGTTTATCAGTTGTAACAATGTTTTGGTGGAGTCTTTAGGGTTTTCTATTTATAAGATCATGTCATCAGCAAACAATTTTACTTTTTCCTTTCCTATATTAAAGTCTTTTATTTCTTGTTAAAGCTTAAGCAAGACTGACAAAAAAAAAAAATCGCAAATTACCAATATCAGCAATAAAAGAGACAATATTATAGACCCCATGGATATTAAAGGGAAATAAGGGAATATGTAACTTACAATTCCTCAAGACCAAAAAACTACCAAAATTTATCCACGATTAAATATAATCTGAGAAGTCCTACTGATTCAAGTAAAGAAATTGAATCCATAATTTAGAAGCTCCCCAAAAAGTAGCCCCTAGTCCCTACGATTTTATTGAAGAATTTACTTTACATCCAAGGAAAAAATAACACCAATTCTATACATACTCTTCCAGAAAATAAAAAGAAAAGGAGCAATACTTCCCAACTAATATTACAAGAGCAGGTTAACCCTGATACCCAAACCAGACAAAGACAGTGTAAAAAAAAAAAAAAAAAAAAATTACAGACCAATACCCCTCATAAATACAGAGGTAGAAATCATCAAAAAATAACAAATTGACTTTAGCAATATATAAAGAGAATAATACACCATAACCAGGTGGTGTTTACTCTGGGAATGCAAAGCTGGGTTTACATGCAAACCTCAATCAAAGTAATTCATTACATTGAAAGTCTGAAGAAAAACAAAATGATTCTATCAACTGATGCATAAAAAACACTTGACAAAATTCAACATCTGTTTATAATGAAAATATAATAAAATATAAAGTAAAAATAAAAACTCTCAAACTAGACACAAAAGGTGTCTACAAAAGCCTAGAATTAACATTATCCTTGATGGTGAAATACTGAATGCTGTCCCTCTAAATCAGGAACAAGACAATACTGTCCACTATCAGAACTTTTACTCAGCATTGTACTCAAGATTCCAGCCAGTAGAATAACTCAAAAAAAGGATGGAAGGAAGGACAGATAGAAGAATAGACTGAAAGATGGAAGAGAGTCATACGAAATGGAAAGGAAGGAATAAAACTCCCCCCATTCACAGACAACATGACTGTGTATAAAATCCCATAGATTTGGGGGCAGGGGACAACTATAATAAATGTGTTTAACAAGATCACAAGATACAAGGTCTACACAAAAATATCAACCATATTTCTATATATTAGCTGTGCTAGGCAGAATAATGGCCTTCTGAGATATCCACAACAATGTTGCAAGATGTCAGGAACCTGTGACTATATTACTTTACATGGCAAAAAGGGACTTTGTGGATATGATTAAGGTTACAGACCTTGAGATAGAGATATATTACCTTGGATTACCTAGGTGAGCCCAATACAATCACATAATTGCTTGAAATTAGAGCACATTTACCAGCTATAATCAGAGAGAGATGCAAGGTCAAAAACTTGACATGCCATTGCTGGTTTTGAAGATGGAAGAAGGGCTCCATGAGCAAAAGAATGTGGTCAACCTCTAGCATCTGGAAAAGGCAACGATTCTCCCCTAGAGCCTTCAGAAAGAAACAGCCCTTCTGACAGTGTTATTTTAGCCCTGTGTGACTTCTGACCTAAAGAATAAATAGTAAATTTTTATTGTTTTAAGCCATTAAGTATGTGGTAATTTGTTACAACAGCAACAGAAAATTAATAGCAATGAATAATTGGAATGAGAAATTCAAAACAATCCCATTTTCAGTGGCTCCAAAAATACATAATACTTTGGTATAAATCTAACAAAACATGGACAGGATCTGCATGTTAAAAACAACAAAACACTGCTGAAAGAACAAAAAGGGGATGTAAACAATTGATAAACAAACTGTGTTTGTGGATTGGAAGACTCAGCATGTGAAAGATGTCAATTCTCTCTGCCCATATTGATCTTATATTTAATGCTATTCCAATAAAATAACCAGAAATATTTATAGTATAGAATTAGCCAAGGTGATTCTAAAATTCATATATAAAGGCAAGGGAACCACAATTTTGAACAACAAAAAAAAAGAAGTTGGAGGAATCACACACCACACTACCCAATATTAAGATTATACAAAAAAGGAACAAACTCATAGCATTGTGATATTGGTGAAATGACAGACACATGAATCAATGGACTAGAACACAGTCTAGAAGTAAACCCCCATAAATGTGGCCAATTGATTTGAATAGATACAAAGGAAATTCAGAGGAGAAAAGATAGTCTTTAAAAAAGACACCCAACACAATTAATTGATAATCCACATGCAAAAACATAGAATGAATCTTGGTCTAAATATCACCCCTTGTACAAAAACTAATCAAATGGATCATATATGTAAATATAAAACAAAATTATAAAACTTTGACGAGAAAACATGGGAAAAAGTCTTCATGACCTGACTTTAGGAGAAGAAATTTTAGATGTGACACCAAAAGCACAATCTTAAAAAGAAAATATTGGTAAATTAGACTACATCACAATGGAAGTTTTTTGCTCTGTAAGTGACAGTTAAGAGACTTAAAAGATACTGACTTATGGGAAATTTTTCCAAATCACATATTTGAGGGATCTGTATCCTCATATACTAAGAACTTTCAACACTCCATGATAATAAAACAAACCATTCAATTTAAAATTAGGCAAGACTTCCCCAAAGATCATACACAGAAGTAAAATAAGCCCATAAAATGATGTCAACATCATTAGCCATTCTGTGAAATCAAAACCATGATGACATACAACTATACACTAATTAGAATGGCTAAAATGAAAAATAATGACAATACCAGTTGTTGATAAGGATACAGAACAATTGGAACCATCACACATTGCTTGAGGAAATGCAAAATGGTACAGATCTTCAACAGTTTGATAATTTTTTATAAAGTTAAACATGTACTGACATATGCCCACTTCTAATACTTACCTTAGAGAAATGAAAACACATTCACACTAAAATCTGCACAAGAATGTTTATAGCAACTCTGTTCATAATCACCAAAAAATGAAAACAAATGCCTTTCAATTATTGAATGGATAACCACAGTGTTATATGATGGAATACTACTCAGCAAGTGAAAGGAATAAACTACTAGTACATGCAACAACATGGGTAAATCTTAAATGTATCATGCTAGATAAACAAAGCCAGCTTTAAAAAGTTGCATACTCGGTTTACATAAGATTCTAGAAAAAGAACAACTATATATAGAAAGAGAATAGATCAGTGGTTGCCAGGGAATAGGAGTGGGAGGAGGGTTTGACTGCAATGGGACAGCCAAAAGTGATTTGGGGATGATGCAACCATTCTGTATCATGATCATAGTGGGAGTTATACAAAACTATGTATGTATTAATATTCATAGAATTGTACACCTATAAAAGGTAAATTTTCCTGAATGTCAATATATTAATAAATAAAAATTTTAAAAGACCCAGACTGAAGTGGCTGAAAGTCTAATGGGATGAGGAAGACAGATAATCACATACACATGCACACAAGTCTGATGCCAGAGACTTAGTCATCCTCAACTCTATAGGCAGAAAACATGTGTCCCTCACCTGAATAGTGTTCACAGTATGTGTCAGGTAGGTTTTCACTCCTCCCCTCCATCCTCCCCTTCTTGATTTCCAATGACTTTTACTTCTCTCTGTGCCCATGAGTGCACATTGATTAGTTCCAATTATTAGAGAGTACATGTGGTGTATGTTTTTCCATTCCTGAGATACTTAAGATAATGGTCTCCAGTTCCATCCAAATTGCTACAAAAAACATTAATTCATTCCTTTTTATGGTTAAGTAGTATTCCATGGTACATATACCCCACATTTTGTTAATCAACTCATGAAATGATGGGCACTTAGGTTGATGCCACATCTTTGCAATCATCAAGTGTGTTGCAATAAACATTCGAGTGTGGGTGTCTTTTTGATAAAATGACTTCTTTTCCTTTGGGTAGATACCCAGTAGTAGGATTGCTGGACTGAACGGCAGGTCTACTTTTAGTTCTTTGAGGAATCTCCATGCTGTTCTCCATACAGGTGGTACTAAGTTGCAGTCCCTGAATAACTGATAAATGTTGTGCGTGGCAGCCAGACTATGGCTCGCTGGCACAGAATCTTACCGTGTTTAGTCCATGGGGCCGTATCAGTTGTGGAGAGTTGATAAGACAAAGGTAGGATCCATGCCTCCCTTTGCACAATTGAGGATCACTGCAAGAGTATACCATGTTCACCGAGGAGTGAGACAGGAGTGCATTAAGAGATCGCACATTGTGAATCCCCAAAAACTACATATTGAATGAATTCGTTGAGAAATAAAGGTAGGGATGTTGAAGCACCCGAGTTTGAAGCCACTTTTATGGTGACATAGGCAAGGCCACCCAACCAAACTCCAGCCAAGGAAGAAAGTTCCTTCTGGCTTTTGTAGTATAATCTTGCCTCTCTGAGCACAGTCGCTTCTTTCAAAAGCAAGAATGGCTCCCAGATCTCAAGAATATACTTCAAGTATAATGTTCCCAGTTTTACTACTGAAGATATTTCTTTCCTTTTTAAATTATCCAGGAATAATTTAGGCTGCTGAGCTCTCTAATTTTGTTGTCATAGACACAGTAGAATAAAACACAAAGTTTTGCTCTGTGGGAAAACAAAACTCTGTGACCTTTTTTGTTGTTGTGTGCTGATGAGACCTGCAACATACAGGCTACAAAAAAGAAAACAAATAAGACAAATAAATACCTTGCCTTCAAGGGCCTAGTGAAGGACAAATACTCCAGACAGACTGTAATTAAATGCCTTGAGAGAGGCATGAATTACTGTGAGTCTCAGAAGCAGCAGAGGTACATCTGGAGGAGGTGGGTGGGGTAAGGTGGAATCAAGGAAAGCTTTATTGAAGATAATCACTTTTAGTTTTCCTTTTGTTCTAACAATTGCCACTTGCAGAGTATTTGCTAATCTTTCATGCACATAGCAGATAAGGACTTTCAATATCCACTCTAACAATATTTTCATCTTCCAGAAGATAAACCAAGGAATTAGATAACACTACCTATGGTTTATTCAATTGCTTTTTTTCCATGGGTCACAACAATTCCTTTCCTTTCCAAACAGTGAGTCCTCTTAGAAGAAAGACACATGTTTGGGATTAGGGCTGATGATGCATCTTCTCAGGCTGGGCACTTAAAACACTGTCCTAAAGACACTGTGAATCTGAGCAAAGAAGACCACCTGCCATCTGAATTATTGCTAACCCTGTATTTTCTTCTCTTTCTCATTAAATTCAATCATATTGTTTCCCTTATACAAACACAAAGAGAAACTATTTTTAACACAGCCTAAGAAGACCAGTGCAACTTTTAAGGTTTTATTAAAACAACAATTAAAAAGAAAATCACATGTTATATTATAAGCTTCCCCCCAAGCCCAAGTATAAAAATTCTATAATTTGCTCTTAGTATCAGCTCCTGGCAGAGGAACATGGAGAATCTCCTAGAGCTTAGTTACTTTGGGATCTGAGACCATTGTTTTTTCTATTTGTTTCTAGACATTCTTGTGTATCACTTTGGTAACATTTTTTCATAACTGACCATTCCCACCTCAAAGTTTTTCATTCTATTGTTTTTCTTCATCACTTACATCTTTTAGATAATCATTAAAATCACAATGTTAGCCACATTTCATTGAGTTCCCACTAAATATCAGGCATTGTATTGTAATCCCCACAACCATCCCGAGGTATAATTATCATTATTCCTATTTTACAAATGAGAGAGATGAAGTTACTTGCCCAAGCTGGTATATGGATGGGCACTTGGGTTCATCTGACTCCAAACACTATTAAATGTGATACCTCCTTTTATCTAAGCATTTTTCTAAAGACCCAAATATATTCTAAAGAAGAAGTGCCAAACATGTTTCTGTAGAAGTAATAAAATTTTGCAGAGGCTGGAGGCAATGCCTCACACCTGTAATCCTACACTTTGGGAGGCTGAGGCAGGATGATTGCTCGAGGCCAGGAGTTCGAGACCAGCTCAAGAAACATACCAAGACCCTGTCTATACAAAAAAATAGAAAAATTAGCGGGGTGTCATGGCACACTCTTATAGTCCCAGCTACTTGGGAGGGTGAAGCAAGAGGATCACTTGAGCCCAGGAGGTTGAGGCTGCAGTGAGCCGTGATAATACCACTGTGCTTTAGCTCAGACAACAGAGCAATATCCTGTCTAAAAAAAAAAATTCTGCAAAGACCATCAGTTATCTTCAACAGATAGAAAGAAGGCTAAACACTGAAACAGAGTAATGTGTGGAACAAGAGCTGAAATAGGGCAAGGAAGAAAGGACAGAGGTATTCTCATCCAGAATGTGTATCACCCATGTCAGGGAAGTCTAGTGTGAGAGAGCTCACACATGCATCTCACAAAGAACCCGCCACAGACGGCTTCATTCAGCCAGTATTAGCCAAGACAGGACCTTAACAATAGGACTAGATAAGTGAAGATTTTGTCCCTTTTGCCTGATCTCCTCTCCTTTGTAAATACTGAAATGGGAGGTAGAGGAAATACAGGAAAATTGAAGACTAGATCATGCCCTCTTCCCCTACAGGTCCCGGTAGGGGTACGGCCGAAGATTGGAAGAAAGAAAAGGAGCTATGAATTGCATGTGAGACTCAAGCTTTTAGACTTGGAGGCATTTTAATACTTGAAACTCAGCTTAGTTACCAATAGGAGACTGTTCTTACAACAAAAAGGGCCAAAACTATGGGATTTCCCCCAAGGTATCACCAGAAGGGGAGACGACAGAGCATGTTAAAGGATGGTGGCTGAGGGGGGTGGGGAACATTTATATATTTTTAAATTATCCAGTATGTTAAAATGTGAAGCAATATTTGACCAAATGATACTGAAAATAGTTCAATGGAACCATCTAAAGTGATATGAACATTTTTAAAAAGACGCAAAATGTATACTTAGGGATTTTTTAAGCATTCATGAGAAACAATGATGTTTACCTGTGTGGAGCATGTGGCTTCTAATTAGTGAGGGGGGGGGGAGAATTGCTTTTCCTTTTATAACCTTCCACAGTTTGAATTTTTACCATATGTATACGTTATACTTACACGTAAAATATTAAAAATGACTATTTCTTTCTAGATGTAAAACCTTTTTTTAAGAAAAAATTTTTTTTAAAATTCAGTCAAGCCTGAAGTTGGTTTTTCTAGTCTAATCACTTCTAAAGAATAAGAAAAATATCACTGATATTATTTTCACCAAATAATTGTATAGATTCCTTTCACTATATCCATCAGTAGTTTAAGAATAAAAAACCACCGTGGACTATTCATGGAAATGCTCTCACCTTGGATCGTATCTGGTATTTGTCTTAGTCCATTTGGGCTGCTGTAACAAAATACCTTAGATCAAGTAACTCACAAACAACAGAAGTTTATTTCGCACAGTTCTGGAGACTGGGAAGTGTAAGATAGAGGCACCAGCTGGTGTCTGGTGAGGGCATGCTTCCCCATGGAGGGCATCTTCCCACCACATCTCACAGGCTAGGGGGCAAACGAGCCCCACCAGGCCTCTTGAATTAAGGGCACTGACTCCATTCATGAAGGTTCATGACCTAATCACCTCCTAAAGACCCCACCCTTTAATACTACTGCACTGGGGATTAGGTTTCAACATATGAATTTTGGAAGAACACAAACATGCAGACCGTAGCAGTATTTCTAACTCTCACATAGCTGCAATTTAGGCAGGGCTCTGAAGCCTCCAGCAGCGCGTGCTGGCACCTTGTGCTTCGGCCATGCTAAAGACTAAGGCTGTAGGGAGCAACTGATTGATGTGTGTGCCGAGAGATCCCATTTGCTGACAAGGGAGTTCCAAAGCAATGTCAACAATGTCACTAAAACTTACCACACAGATCCTCAAACTCCAATTATCACTCATTTTCCCCACCTTCTTATCACTTGCCTTTGACAGCTGTTCAGTGACAAAGAAAGAAAAGTTTTCCATCTTCAGGTATTATACTGGTTGGCCAGATTAACTTCTGGAAAGATTTAATTATCTTTGCAAGGACAGCTCCTCTAATAACATCCCTTTATCTATCTTGTCCAAATTGGTATTTGCTTCGGTGATTATCATTCTGAGACTTAGCTCCCCTGTCACCAGGCACCGTGAGTGGGCTTCGTTAAAACCAGAGGCTGAGCCTCTTTTCAAGAAACGTTAATTCTGTGGCTGCCTACTTCTGGCTATATCTTGATACACAGAAGTGCGCTTCAGGTTGTCTATCAGGATAAGCATTAAAATTAGGTCACAGGAAAAAACAGGCTACAAAACAGTCTGGAATGAGCTTGTCAAAATGAGCACGTATATGCACAGCACAGCAAAGGAGTGTAGGAAAATACATCAAGATATTATTAGTGATTATCTATATGGCAGGATTACTGATTATCTTTATGCTGATGCATTTTCCAATTTTTTTTCCAATACGCATATATTGCTTATTTAATCACACAAAATAACAAAGCTATTTTAAGTATTTAATTGTTACTACTTCAGAGTTTGAAAATTTTAATAAGATAATTGGGGAAAACTCCTAACTTGAGAAATAGCTTTAAACCTACCTTATTTTGCAATTGGCAGACATGATACTCTTTTTCTAATTCTTATTCATTTGCTGAGATTGTGGTTCTTATGCAAATGTGTGGAGAACATGAGAAATTTTATGTATTTTTATATATATTTTATAAATTTTATATATATATATATATATACACACACACACACACACACACATAATGTGTAGTGATCAAGTTCTGGCTTTGTCTGAATTTCTAAGCAGAAAGGTATGGGAGATGGCATGGCGTCAATAATTGCATAGCATGTTAACAAGGCTAGAGTTCAGTACCCCTGTAGAAAAATTATGTGCATATGGGGGAAGGTTAGAAGGTACATTGGGCAAGGGTTATGATCTAAGCAAATGAAACTCCCCAAGAGCCCTCAGCTTGGAGACAGCAGCACACTCAAGACAGAGAGGAATGTTTTTTCCTATACTCACCCCAAACTGCCCATGTGAACTTCAGGCGCCAGCTTTCTCTGGTAGTGGAGCATTAGATGAGCCCAGAGCTTTTACAGTGGGAATATCTTAGCATTTTGGTGACCCATGAAGCTACCCAGAGGCAAAGGGATAGAAAAAATGGCTACAGCTATCTCTGGATGATCCTCTGTCGTTGACATTTGTAGCAGTTTGTCTGGGGTGTCTTTCTTCAGCCCAGATGCTAAGTATTACTGTCCTTCTATAGGACAGCAGGCTTACCTTTAGTTTATGGGGACCCAATAAATAGCATTCTTCTTCCTTGCCTATGTTTAAAATCTAGAGTGACCGAGAAAATGAAAAGATGAAAAGCAAAATGCCAGTTTTATTTTTCATAGAGCTGTAGGGAGAACATGGCTTAGGCATGGGCTAAAATTGGGCTTCCTGACACTAAACCCTAAAATTAGACAATCTATGCACCAAAACATAGGCAATATTGAAATGGCAGGCTTGTGTTTGTGTTGGGGTACCCTGATAAACCTATAGCATGGAAAAACACATCCAATTGCTTGCTCTTTGCAGACAGGCAGATCCCATAGATAACAAAACCAAGAGGGCTACCAGCCAGACACAGGCAGCTTCTTTTCTCAACTTACCAATCAGATCATGGAAAGGGTATGTGAGGAGGGAAGGGAGGGAGGCCAGGAGTGGACAGAGGGCATAAGCGGAATGAGATGTTCACCCAGAGTGTTTGGTCTTGCATCCTAGTCCCCACCCTCCCAGCTGGCTCTATAAAGATGGCAGAGAGGGGGCCATTTACCTTTCTGGGCCTGGGTTTCCTCATCTTTATAATGGCATGTTGGTCCAAATTGGTGATAACCTAATCAGATTGATCTTTTATAATTGTCAGGGGAGACTTTTGCCCACATTCGGATGCCTTGGAAACCACTGAATTCAATGACCTCTAGTTTCTTCCAAGTCCAAAACTTTACTCTTTGTGTTTTTTGCTTCTTCCATGAGATATCACCACCTACTATGTATGTTAAGCTCCCTCAGAGTTAAAACAAAAAAAATGTGAACAGCATGGAAAATATGCTAAAACATTTTAGAGCAATTTACCATTATTAACCCGAGGAAAAAAATCTGAAAAGCTAAATACTAAATCATTCGTAAAGGCTGATTAATTAAACATTCAAATAAGAGCAACATTAAGCCATGATTTATAATTCTCTTCTCTATGAACACACAATGGGCTAGAAGATAACTTCCTAATTTTTTCCACATCATGCAATTTGCATACATCTATTACTCTAATGGATTATTCACTTTGAAACTTGAGTCATCTGGGAGAGAATATAAATAAACAAGACCCAGATTAGCTGCCAAATTTGGAGGCCAAATCTGGATGTGAGCCAAGCAGAGGTGATGGTGAAGTGTGGCTATTACCTGACAGCCAGGCTCAAATCTGATGGAAGAAAGTATTCACATGACACAGCACGGCCATCAACCCAAGGAGAACTCACTTCCTACTCTGCTTTGTTTGCGCATATTGAAATAGTCATAGAGAATAACCACAGGTAAACTAAAGCACTAAGTCACCACCTGGTCAAACAGGCAGAGTTAGGGGAAAGAAAATGGACAGATTTATACACTTCATTCATTCAAAAAGAATTTTTTGAGTACCTTCTGTCTTCCAAGCACTGTGTTAGAAACTAGAGGTTATGGTATAAATAAGACTAAGTGCTTGTTTTGAATTTTCTCCCAAATGAGACATTTTTCAAACTGGTTGAAACAAAGTGAACTACCTTTAGCAAGACCAGGGTAAAGAGTGCATGATGGAGGAGAATATCACAAACAGAATCATCTGTCCTACTGCTGATTCATGACAAAGTTTCTCAGGCCCACAGCAAAGTGAAAAAAATCAAGTGTCTGTGTGTGTGTGTGTATGTGTGTGTGTGTGTGTGTTGGGGGGAGGGAAGGATGTTGGATAAGGTTTTGAAAAATTATTGGAGAAATTATTCTAATTTTAGTCCCACCAACTTTTTTGGTATAGGATTTTTTTTATAATGTGTATTAGTAAATGATTTTCTTTGATGTGCTTATTTTGCAAATTAAAAAGCTAGCAACCCTGTATCGGTCCCCAAATTGTTTTGGAAATTTTACTCGTTCTTGATTACTGAAGATTTGGGAATTATGTTAGAAGGAATGAAGAAGGTATGCAGGCAGAGTTGGCAAATGTATTACATCTTGGAAGAAAAGAGCAGTTGTTCAATCTCAGATTAATAGATGTTGACATAGTAAGGAAACGCAGGTTGACACGGTGAAGTGCAAAATCATTGCGCCAGCTGCCCTTACTTTGCGTGTTGATTCTCAAGCCTGGGTTGAGGTTTGTTAGGATGCAAAACATATTTTTCTTCAGGAACTCAGAATGTGTTGCTCAGTGGTGGTCGGTTCTTAGTGTCTGGTTTTCACCCACATTTGCAGTAAGGCTAAAGAAGAATGAAGCTGGCAAAGTTCTTGGCAGGAAATACACAAACCTGCTCTGAACAGAACAAACCCTACTTTTGCTATTTCTGCATTAGACAAAATAAATAAAACATAACAAGCCACATATGGAACATAAACAGCAGAAATCTTGAGCTCCAGTTTGGAAGGTAACTTATGGACTGGATCTTTGCCCACCCATACCCAAATTCGTAGGTTAAAGCCCTAATTTTAATGTGATGATATTTGGGGAGGGCATTGAGAGGTAACTAGGGCTAGATGAGGTCATTAGGTGGCACCCTCATGAGGGAACCAACGTCCTTATAAAAAGAGGAGACACAAGATCCTACTCTGCAATCACCAAGGACAGGTCATGTCAGAATGACCAGGAAGGTCCCCACTAAGAGCCCAATCCCCACCCTGACTTCAGACTTCCAGCTTCCAGAATCATGAGAAATAAATGCTTCTTGTTGTTTAAGCCGTCCAGTCTATGGTAATTTGCTAGAGCAGCCAGAACTAAAACAAAAATTGATACTAAAAAAGGGGTGCTGCTGAAATAAAAATCTAAAAATATGGTAGCAGCTTTGTCACTGGGTAATCGGTTGAAAGGTTGAGATGAGTTTTGAGGTGCATGCTGAAAAAGATCAGTATTGCCAGGAAGGGAGTTTTAAAGGAAATTCTGGTGAAGGGTTGGAAAGAAGAGAGGTGTAAAGAAAGCCTCCATCTTCTTAGAGGAGATATAATCATGAACAGAACTGGTAAAAATACCAATGTTAAAGAAGTAAGAAATAGCACAAAGACAATGAACACCCAGAAAAAGGTTATAGTTTTCCACTGAAAGATGAAACGTCTCTACAATCACCCCCATTTCAATCAAAGATAATCAAAACAAAACTATTTTTCTTTATAAAATAAGTCTGGTCATATAAAACTTGGCCTGATTATTTATGTAAGTGCAACATGAATAATGATTGACCACATAGGTCCTTTTTAAGTCTGCTTTGCTGAAACTTTTAATAAAGAATCTCAAATTAAACTTTTAAAAGCCTCTCAAGGAAGAAACCAAGCCAAGAATTCACCACTATACTTTGCCTGCAATAACTATTAATAGATTTGGGTGAATTCCTCCTTCTTTAGGTATCCAAAATATCCTAAATTTTCTGAACCAGCCAGGAAGTGACATTCCTTACTCAACTATAGGAGTGGGAACCCTATAAGCCAGGTGGTAAGGCCAGTTTTTCAAAGAGGGCTTTGTAAGCATTAGTTCCACAGTCATCCTTAGTTCCTTAAAACTGTCTGATCATATCTCATTCTATGCACACTATTCTCAAATATGACATTTTAATGAAAGCCTGGGTAATATAACCAATGTTTCCAATTATGTCCTATTAAAAGAAGACAGATTCTTATTGAATGTATGCAAATAACTACATTGTCATAAAGAACATTCAATAAGAGTTTCTGAAGCCTTGAGGGATTAGGTAGAGAGAAAAATGTTTCATTTTTATTTACAAAGGTTTAATATACAAATTGCTAAGAGTTATAGATAGCTTTTAAAAACGGGAGTTCCTTATTCCTGGACTATAGAACATTAAAGATTCAGTAAATTTTCAAACAAAAAGTTATTAAAAAAAAAAAAAACTTTCAGCCAGCTCTAGCCTTCCACCAGGTGGAAAGTAAATAACCAGCCCCATCTAACCATCCTGCTCTACCTAAGGCAGGCAGGGTCTGAGAAGCACTTACGCAGTTCACAGCCCAGAAACATAAACTTGGTAAGGACTGAGACCTAATCATAAGACCATAGAACACTTCTTCTCTCCCCACACTTTACCACCACGTTACTAAAGCCTATTTACAGCAGTTCCTTTCACCCCATACATCATGTCTGCCTATCAAGAAAAAAATGCAAAGCGTGCCAGAAGACAAAAAACAAGTTGAAGAGACAGAGCAAGCGGAGTCAGACCTGGCAGATGTAGGAACTATAAGACCAGGAATTTAAAATAACTGTGATTAATGTGCTAAAAGCACTAAAGGATGAGGTAAACAGTATATACAAGAACAGATTGACAATCTAATCAGAGAGAAAGAAATCACAGGAAAGGCACAAAAACAAATGCTAGAGATGAAAAACATTGTAAAAGAAATGAAGAATGCCTTTAATGGTGCTACGGTTTGAAAGTGTTCCCCAAAGTTCATGTGTTAGAAACTTGATCCCCAATGCAGAGGTCTTGGGAGGTGGGGCCCAGTGAGAGGTGTTTGGGTTATGAGGGCATCCATGAATGGATTAATACCATTATCATGGGAGAGGGTTTAATATCACAGGACAGGTTCCTCATAAAAGGACAAGTTCAGCCTCCACTTGCTTTCTCTCTCACCCCCTTCTTTACCTTTCCACCACAGGATGATGCAGAAAGACGACCCCTGCAAACAAGATGCCAGCCCCTCAGCCTCGCGCTTCTCATACTCCAGAACCATGAGCCAAGAACGTTCTGTTCATAAAGTACCCTGTCTGTGGTATTCTGTTATAGCAGCAAAAATGTACTAAAACAAAAAATTGGTACCAAGAAGTGGGATGTTGATATAACAAATACCTGAAAACATGGAAGTGACTTTGGAACTGGGTAATGAGTAAGGACTGGAACAGTTTAGAATTGAATGCTGGAAAAAGCCTAGACTGCTGCGAATGGAGCATTAACAGTGATACTGGTGAGGGCTTGAAGAAGAGAACTATGGGGAAAGGGAGAGAAAATATGGATCTTCCTAGAGATTATGTAATTGTCACGATCAGAATGTTGGTAGAAATACGGAAAGAAAAGTTATTCTAATGAATTCTCAGATTGAAATGGAGGGTATCTTATTGCAGTGGTCTCCAACCTTTTTGGCACCAGAGACTGGTTTCATGGAAGACAATTTTTTGGGGGGTGGAGCTCAGGTGGTGATGCAAGAGATGGGGAA
Organism: Indri indri; assembly: GCA_004363605.1. NCBI lineage: Eukaryota > Metazoa > Chordata > Mammalia > Primates > Indriidae > Indri > Indri indri. The sequence continues at coordinate 968 of RJWJ010025507.1, read as the reverse complement.
TGGTTATAAATACAGATAAGCTTTGCTCACTCACCCACTACTTACCTCTTGCTGTGTGGCCTCATTCCTAAGTTTCATGGAAGACAACTTTTCCCCTGGGATGGGGCGGGGGAGTAGGGAGGCGGAGTTCAGGTGGTGATATTTGCCCTGGTTCCTAACAGGCTATGGCCCTGTACCTGGCCACAGCCCTGGAGGTTGGGGACCGTAGCCTTATTGAGAATTGGAGTAAAGGCCATTCTTGTTATAGTGGAAAACAACTTGGCTGAATTGTGTCCATATCCTAGGGCTTTAGGGAAGGCAGAGTTTAAGAGCAATGAACTAGAATATCTGGAAAAAGAAATTTCTAATTAAAAATTGAAGGAGTTGTGTGATTTCTTTTAACTGCATACAGTAAAATAAGAGAGGGGAGAAATGATTTAAAGATGGAATTTATAATTAAAAGTGAAGTCAACAAACATTTTTAAAACTTGCAGCCTTATTATGTAAAGAACAAACAAACAAAACAAGCAAGGGTATGACTAAGTGACTCTTTGATAAAGGGATTAGCATGGCTAGAAGAAATCCAGACAATGGGAGAACCATCTTGAAAGGATTTTGGAGATCTTTGAGGCTGCTCCTCCTATCACAGGCCCAAACCTTTAGGATGGTAGAACGGTTTTGAGGGATGGGCCCAAGGCACCCTCCTGGGCTTATTTGCCCAGGGATGCCTCTGAACTCTGCTCCCCACATTCCATTACAGTGCTCCTCAGGTGCTCCAGCAGTGGCTCAAGTGGGCCCAGGTGCAGCTCAGACCACTGCTATAGAAAATGCAAATGGTAAATCTTGGTGGTATCCATGTGGTGCTAATTCTGCAGATTTGCAGAGTTCACTGGCTATGGTCTATGGCAGCCTCCACCTAAATTTTAAAGAATTCACCAGGCAGAAACTTGTTGCAGGGCAGATCTATCACAAAGTCCCCATTAAAGTAA
>RJWJ010025506.1:0-23832 GCA_004363605.1 Indri indri | reverse complement strand
GTTCTTGGTGCTCTGGGTACCTGGAATAGACTTTAGGATGCGCTTTGCCACATTCATGGTTCCCACTCCTTGGGCATCACAGCAGACATTAGATCAGTTTTAGATAAATACAAAGAAGTTCATGATACACACACACATACACACACACACACACACACACCTATATCTATATACCTATATAAATCTTCTCTCTATATATGTATATATTCTATATATACACATAAATATATATTCTATATATACACCTGAATATATATTCTATATATGTCTTCTATATACACATATAAATATATATCTTCTATATATACATATATGTTATATATATACATAAGTATATTGTCTCTCTGTATATGTACATATATAGCTTACACACACACACACACAGACACACACACACACACATGTATACAGTTTAACCATGACTCTGGGCAGATTCCAGAAGGGGTAAGGGGAAGGGAGAGGACTAATATTTGTCATCTGCTACAATGTGGACTGTGTGTGCTGTTTTAGGCCTTCTAACATTTAGCATACACACATTTTATAAATTATCTGAGGATATAGTTCTGCTGTAAGAATAGACATGGAATTAAAGCAATGGTTATTTTGTAAAGATGAAACAAATTCTTAAAAAATAGCTAAGGTCACACTTTTTTCAGGAAGAACTAAGCACAAGTGACAGTTTTAACATTTGATGTATTCTGTTTCATAATTGAATATATTCCTCTTCCCAAGATTATAATACTAGTGTATTATGCAAAGGCCTCTGGGTGACAGTTAGTCTAACCTGGCTGGATGACGATCGGCCTTTTGAAAAGAGATGCAAACTTAACATGGTGAACGGTAGTGGTAGACTTTTACTAAATGCAGCATTAAAGATAATAAAGCAGTTTGCAAAAGGTTAGTTTACTGTCTGTCCTTCACGCCTCATTGTACAATGGGAAAAAAATGATCTCAATGTTAAAAAAGAATATATCATCAGACTTCCTAAATGAATGTTTTCTCCCTTTATTGACTTAGGTCTTTTCCTGAGGGAAAAAATGGAGTCGCAACCTACTTTCTTCATCGGTTTAGAGGAGTCAAGCCAATGTGGACAAATGATGACTTATGTCTGCCCTATGGGTTTCTGCACACTTTTACCCAGTTTTTAGCAAGTGGTTATACAGTTATTAATGCATTTTGCAAGATCACAAGATCAGATCATCTGAACATATTTTGGTCTATTCCAACTCAGTGCCCTATACCAGTCTGCTGGCTGTTTTGACCTCAGGTAAGCATAGGATCCAGAAGAGTTATGGCCATTCCCAGAAGCCTATGAACCTTCAGAGGTCAGATAGTGCAGTCTGACAGTGGGGGCCAGTCTGTAATAGTGGAGATGTGGGTAGAAAGAGCTTTAATCCCTCTTGAGTTCACCACCAATGAAAAGTTTCAAAGAGGCTCAAATACAAAGGCAGACAGTTTATGCCGCCTTTTTTGCTCTAATAGCAAGTTATTGTGCATCTACTAGCATTTGCCAACCCTGGAATACAGTATTGAGAAAAATAGACTGAATTCCTACCCTACATCTTAATACAAAGATAATACATAACACCAACTCTAATGGGAGGAGTCTGTTGAGATAGCTTAGCTGAGACCTCCCAGTGGACCCCTGCATGAACTGGATCCACGGTTTCAGCTGCAAGTCCCCTTTGATGGTGACGGAGTGGGCAAAGATAAGCCTGGAGACACACTCTAGGGCCTGTTGGGAGAACACACACATGGAGCACACATTTTGGTCTTCACACAATGGCAGCAGGAGGTAAAGGGTGATGTCCAAGGGTTTGATGTCTGTGGCCAGACATGGTGCCCTCCCTGGCTCCTTTAAAAAGCTGCACAGAGTTGTGCTGCTGTTGAAGAAGATCTGCTAGTTCTTGGTGATCTGGGTATAGGGCATAAGCTTCAGGATGCGTTTTGCCTCTTTCGTGGCTGCAATCCACCGTCTCACACACTTCTTGGGCATCACAGCAGACGTTAGGTCAGGTAGATAAATAGAATGAAGTTCAAGATAGATAGATAGATAGATAGATCTGTTTCTAAATGGCCATATAATTCTTCTATGTCTATACAGAAATATATATTCTCTCTACATATCTCATATACATACAGTTTAATTGAGGTATAATTTACATACCATAAAATTCATTCATTTCAAGCATACAAGTGGGTTTTAGTAAATTTAGAAATTTATGGACTTCATAACTATCACTGCATTCTAATACTAGAACAGTTCCGTCAGCCCAAAAAGAAACCTTGCACCTGTTCATAGTCATTATTCATTCTTACCTGCAGATCCAAACAACTACTAATCTACTTTTTTTATCTCTATAAGATTTGCCTATTCTGGGCATTTTGAATAAATGAATCATATAATGTGTAGATTTTTGTGTCTGTTTTCTTTTACTTAGCATGTTTTCAAGATTCAACTATGTTAAAGTGTAATGTATTAATATTTTTTTCTTCTTTATGGCCAAATAACATTTCATTGCATGGATATACCATATCCTGTTTATCCATTCATCGGTTGCTGAACATTTGAATTATTTCCACATTGGGGCTATTATGAATGATGCTGCTATGAACATGTACAAATTTCTATGTAGACATATATTTTCATTTTTCTTTGTTACATGATATTTTAAAGTGGAAGAAAAAGTATAAATGTATAAAAAAGGATCTGAAAAATTGTGCTTCAAAGTTTTAAAAGTGGTTGTTTTTAAGTGGTAGGATTATTTCTTCTATTTGCTTATCCAAATTTTCTAATTTTCTTACAAAAAACATGTATCACTTTTAAGTTTTCCTTACGTGTCTGTAATGAGACAAAGACAATAAAGCTTTTTTAAGACAAAAAAACCTCAGATATTTGGGAAGATGCAATCCCTTGTTTGACGATTGAATCTTCTCAGCAATCCAAGCTAAATCATTTTGAAATACTTAAAGAGATCTTTACCCGTATTTCTAAACCTTGGCCTTTCACTCACCCAATTAGCAAAGACATTTTATTTTAGTGCGTTCCCAAAGAAGGGATGGTATAGACTTCAAACTGAATGAGACTAGGTTTCTTCTACTTTGCAGAATAAGTTTAATTTTAATTGCGTACTCCCAAGTATAGACAATTTTCAAATTTTTATTTCTTGCTTTTGAGTTTGTGGACTAAAATTAGGTTCTCTACAGGTAATCTAGTCTTTATTTGTGAATCATCAAATTCAGCATGACTCAAAACTGAACTCACCTCAGTCCTGCCTTCTCCACACCTGTTTGCATTCACAGTATACCAACCCCACAATCACAAGCTGTGGTCATTCTTGGCTTCCCTCTCTCTAACTTTTCTCTCCGATCCGTTGTCAAGTCTGGCTGATTCTGCCCTAAAATTCAACATATGAGCACAGAGAGCAGGGAAGTAAAAATTTAAATGCATGGGTGGTCCTCTACTCCAGGGTTCTTGTGAGTAAAGATGCAAGATCTGAATCTACTGGACCACATTGGTTCTCACAATCTTTGCCTGCCTTTCATAGTGTGCGCTCACCTGGTTGATTCTATTTTTTGTTTTATTCAGCATAGCCCCCAGTTAAAAGCCAGTTGCTTCTTCTGGTACTCAACTAATAAATAATGATTAGTTCCAAAGCAGTAGAAAAAAGGGTTGCGTTGGACTTCAAAATGTCACCTTCCTGAGTATTTTTCAAAGATAACTTCAAGCAAAACTTTCCACTATATGCTTTCATTTCAATCACTAACACTTTCATTAGATGGGATGCCACTGCACGTTTACCAGGAAAATCCAAATGTGGTTTAAATATATAATATTAACACTAAAATAAACAAACAAACTTGAATAAAAATAGATCTCTATAGAGAACAGCAGGGCAGTAATTCATTTTCGTGATTCTAAAATGATTTTACTTTTTTTTTTTTTTTTTGAAATGGGGTCTTGCTGTGTTACCCAGGCTGGTCTCGAACTCCTGGCCTCAAGTGATTCTCCTGCCTCAGCCTCCCAAGTAGCTGAGATTACAGGCACATGCCACTGTGCCTGGCTCTTGAAAATGATTTTTTAAACTGACAGGGCCAGTATTTTTACTTTCCATTTGGACTTATAAAGTCCTAGTCAGGCACGTGGTATTACTTTATTTTTCAGGGAGCGCTATACTACCTTAGTATCTTACTTTTCAATCCTGATCTCCTTTAGCTCCAGATCACCCAGGTGACTGCCACTTGTAAACCGAGGCACTGAGAGGGCTCTAGCTATAATATCTAGCATTGATTATGAGATTTCTCTTTGTCTATGACATGTGGCATAAAAGACTGGCAGGGAAAGAACTGGAACCCTTCAGGATTTCCTGAGCAGAAATGTAAGCAGTTTGAATAGTTTTGGTGGCATTTGTAAATTCCAACCAGGACTGGTCACATTTCTTTAGGTCTGCCATGGAGATGTGGTTGAGATAAAGCACTCAACCATATAACTGAGCACAGGGAGGATGTTCAGGCTGGAAGGCAGGAGACTCAACTTCTAGTTCCAACTCTGCTGATAAAGATGTGATGCTGAATAAGTCATTTTCTCTCCCTACGCCTTAGTCATTCATTCATTCATTCATTCATCTACAGGATGAAGATCCTAATCCCCATCACACCTTTCTCTGTATTTTTATGGCACGGATCAGATAAAACAATGAATGCGAAAGTACATTACAAATAGTAAACACTGTGCAAATGTATGGAGCTATTGGTATGGAGTTCATGATTCCTAACACTGTTTTTCCTATCCCTACTCAAACTTTCACCATTGCTCTCAAAGTTAACCCCCAGTGTGTTCTCTCGTAGTCTGTTTGACCCTTAATTTCTTAACTCACGGGTAAGAATGGATCTATAAACCACAAACTAACCTAAATTCAATATATATTGAGCCTTGATTTCCCCAAGCAGAGTGTGGATAACTTTCCAGTAATAAGCTTTTAAGTTGAGGATTACTGAGCTGATGTCTGAGAGTTCTTAGTGCTTTTCTTTAAGGAAGAAAAGTAGTTGCTGCATTGGGATGATGGCTGAATCTCCAATTGAATTCTTTAAAACACAAGGCTATGACATTTAATTCTTACCTCTGATTATATTTAAAGGATTATGTTTGATCACTGTTACAGAGGTAAGAAGAAGAAACAGATTTTATTTTGTTTCCTTCCATTTTATCATGGCTAATTATTGCAGTCCAAAAAAATTATCTAAGCTGCAATGTCTCCTATTGCATGCAGCCCACTTAATCAAAAGGTTAATAGCATTGATTGGGGTGAAGAATAAGAAAATTAAGAATCCTGGGTGTTTTATCCATCCCTGTCACTAACTCACTTGATATGTGACTATAAGATGATAATCTTTCATACTCAGTTTGCCTTTCTAGAGAGTGAGTATAGTGCAAGAAACTCTCCATGACCCAGAACCTTCAGTCTTTAAAAAACAACCATTAATGATCTGGTAATGGTGTGTTACTAGTTAAATAGGGTGACTACATATCCAATTTGCCCTGGACAATCCCAAATTTTGCCTTTTGTCTCAGGCCAATTCTTAATAGCATTATCTTTCACTCTCAAAACTGCACCGATTTGGATGATCGAATTTTTGGATACCCTATAGCAATGGTCCCTGACCTTTTTGGCACCAGGGACCAGTTTCATGGAAGACAATTTTTTCCATGGATGGGTGTGGAGGGATGGTTTCTGGATAATTCAAGCATGTTACATTTATTGTGCACTTGATTTCTATTATTATTGCATTGTTAACCTCTCTGCTAATGATGATCTGTATTTGCAGCTGCTCTCCAGCACTAGCTAGCATCACCTCTTCAGCTCCAGCTCAGATCATCAGGTATTCGATTCTCACAAGGAGCAAGCAACCTAGATCTCTTGCATGCCCAGTTTACAGCGGGGTTCAGGCTCCTATGAGGATGTAATGCCGCCACTGATCTGACAGGAGGTGGAGCTCAGGCGGTGATCTGAGTGATGGGGAGTGGCTGTAAATACAGATGAAGCTTCACTCATCTGCCACTTACCTCCTGCAGTGCAGCCCGGGTCTTAACAGGCCATGGACTGGGGTTGGGGTTGGAGACAGCAGCCCTCTAGCACAGGACTTCTTCAAGTAAACTTTCTTGAGTATCTATTAATGCAGAAGGTCCTAAACATGATACCTACTTGAAGCAGTTATGGATCCTACTCTAATAGAACAGGGAGTCTAATAAGCTGTATATAAGACTTTATACAAAGTATATGGTTATTGTATTTTAAAGTGCTACGGATGTTCAGAGTGGGGAAGAATTACTTTTAATTTTTCTTTTATTCTTTCACAAATATTTTCAAGTACATACTATAAAGCAGACACTTGACTAAATAGTGGGAATATAACAAAGAATAAGATGTGGCCAAGGAATTACTATAGAGTGATATGTGTTAAGATGAGATGAATCACAGTATTATGGGAGCCCATTGGAGGTGCCCCTAAGTCTTTGGGAGTGGGACGGAGAGATTTGCAGAAAGAAGTAATAGGTAAAGTGAGACTTTAAAGAAGAGTAGGTGTTAGTTAGGTGAAGAAATTTAGGGCAATGAGGAGTGCTCCAGGCAAAACATACAGCACGTGCAAAGACAGAATTGTAAGATTGTGATGAAAGAAAGGAATTAAAAATAGTTCATCATGGCTTGAGCATATTGTGGAGAGAATAAGAAAAGATGAGCTTATAAGGAGGTGACAGAACTGACAAAATTTGGATTAAGGAGGAGAAGATTATTCAGAGAAAGGAACACAGTGTGGCAGAGTGAAAGGCAATGTATCCTGGACATTAACTGTATCCAAAGTTACAGAAAATTCTTGAGCAAGACATGGGCTGCCCTGAGCTGTGCCCAGGATGGTTGTTCTATGCAGTGGGACTGGCATTGTATGAGTTTGGTGCCTGCCTCTCGTCCCTCCTAGACAACCCCATCACCTGTGGGTCAACCTTCATGCATAAACATGTATGTATATACATGTAGTCCACTGAATCTAATCTTTTAATTTGCTAATTGAAGAAATTCTGAGCCCTGGGCAAAGTCTGTATCTGGCAGAGTACTGGGCAACTAAGTATTCCTTTCCCTGTTTGACCTTTATTTCTATTTTTTCAGAGCTAGAAAAATCTCAGCCTCAATCAACAGACCTGCACAAGATGAAAGCCTGAAGACACCAAGAATTGGACCAGAAATGGAGTATGACATACAGCTGTCTTCTGAGAACAGGTTTGACAAGGGCCCAAGTGTACAGAGAGGAATCCAAGGTCCACTGTATCAGAGTAACAGATTATCACTCATTTGAGAAAAAGTAAGCAGAAAATAGGAGCAATATGCAGTCTAGTTAAACAGTATTGATTGTATCAGGTGGGATTCTCAGTTGCAAGGAGTGAGTTGTTCTCTGAGAACATAAGTAGGAAATAATTTCTTAAAAAGATGTTGAGTAGCTTCTAGAGTCTGCATTGAGACTAAAGAACATGTTCACAGACTCTATACCAGGAATGAAGCTATTTAACTGGTCTGGTGGAGACACTCTTAATGAAACTGCTGGTTATGGACATCACTCGTACCGCCAACATCCCCAACACTGGGTGCTGCCTCTAAAGCCGTCGCCATGCTGCCTCTGGAAACTCGAGGTGTCCAGTTCTGCTTTGCTTCCTTGAACCACTTATTTTAGTCAATGCCTGGAGCAGATACATTGCAAGGAAATTGAGTTTTTGGCATTTTCAATTTATACATAGAAGATAAACTTTGTTTCATAAGATGGGACATTATCCAAACACAGGAAGGCATGAGGTGGGGAATGGATCCAGATGCTGAGATTAAAAAGCAATGAGAACTGTCCATTACACTTACAGAACAAGGGAGAAGAAAAACATCACCCTGTTGAAACAAAAGGAGACCTTCTAGAACGGATTTGCTAGAGGAACCAGAAGAAAATGATAAATAAGTTGTTGGCATTATCTTAAAGCTTACACACATTGCTTTTGAAAATAAATAAATAATAAAAGAGAAAGTCCAACATAAAAAGACAACTGGCAACACTTTAGATAACTAAAATGGGAAATGAATAAAATGGGAAAGTATTTTAGGACATTAAGAATGCAATAGCAGAATTAACATCCACTTTGGGGGGCAAGAACCAAAAGCAGAAATGACCTGGAAAAATCTAGCCTATAATACAGCAGATCAACTTGAGAATTTCTTCTAGATTATAGAGAAAAAAACAAAAGAAATTAAGTAAAAAGAGAAAATGATCTACGTAAGACAGGGGTCAGAGATCCAACCTGAGAATTTATGAAGTCCCTTAGGAAGAAAGCAGGATAATTGTTCAAAAACAATGGTTGAGGGCATAATTAGAGAAACTTTCCTGAGCTGCAGCTTTACCTGAGCATGCAAGACAGAAGGCCCACTTCATTCAAGACAAAATCAAAGACAAGCTATTCACACTTGGACCCATCAGGGTGAAATGTATGAAGCACAGGAGGAAAGCAAAACAACAACAACAGTAGGTCCTCTAAGCATCCAGATGGCAAAAACTGTTTACCTAGAAAGTAATAAAAATTACATTGGCCTCAGCTTTCTCAGCAATGACAAGGTACCAAAAGTGAATAAAAATATGTCTCTGTGGGTTTGTGGGGAAAAGGCTATGAATAAGTTAATTTGTTTTATTCATGTGAAAGCAATAAAAAGACAGATTAGGTATGAAAAAGAAAGTACCCTAAGACCTTGCTCCTCAGAGTGTGGTCCCTGGACCAACAGCAGGAGCAGCACCTAGAAGCTTGTTAGAAATGGAGAATCTCCAGCCCACCCGAGATCTACGGAGTCACAACCTGCATTTTAACCAGATCCCCAGGTAATTCCCATGCATGTTACAGTCGAGATACACTGGTTTGAGACATACTCTATGGACCAAGAATGGAACCAAAATTAAGAACTCAAGAATGGGGAAGTAAGTGATGATATATGTGATTGGCAAACTGCTCTGTGAACTGTCAACAGAGAGCCATCTCCTTGTCAGGAGGTCCTTAAGGAACATACTCACCGATCAAGATCACCCGTTACTGAAAAAATCTATGCCTCTGCAAGAACAGGAAGAGACTGGTACTCTTTCACAGCAGCATCTGGAAAAATGTTTCCCTATTATCTCTTTTATTGAAACTTTTTATTTCTCATGAGTCTAATCCTGTAATTGGACATAAATTTCTCTTGAAGGACTTATCTCTCGTGTAAGGTTTAACACAGGTTTGAGAAACTCAATTAAGTATGATTAGAACAATGTTAAAAAAAATCAAAATATCTATTGTCTATGAAAAATACTGGGAAAGAATAGAGCAAATTATGAAGTGATAAAAACTATTTCTTTTGAAATCTCTATATTTTTCAAGTTTTCTTGAGTGAATTGATTATTATAGGTATAAAGATAAACTTAAAATTTTTAGATATTTTCTACCATGAAGAGAATACCTCAGCAAGAAAGCACATTATAACCTGTATGTGATACTGTCTCTAAGCCTTCCTTTCTAGCATTCTCTCTAACCATTCCTTCCTGCACTCTGTGTTCTGATAAAGCTACCTCTCATGCTTTCCCACCTCCGTGTCTTTGCTTGCTAGGAAATTCACCTGTCCTGGCTATGCAAAATGTCTGAGAGTACAAATTCTAGTCTTTTAAAGACAGTCCAGGTAACACCTTCTCCACGAAGACTTCCCTGATAGCTAGGACCATTGCTACTCTAACCCTCCTCCAACTTTCTGTATGTCTCTTCAGGTATTTAACGCTTTGTATCTCATAGTAGCAGTAGTAGTAATCATAATGGTAGTAGAAGTAATACTGTTAATGTCTTTGATGTACTGTGAACTCTTCAAGGCCTTTTGGTGTTTTCAAAATATTTTGATTATATTAATCATCAATAGGTGATTGTTAAGAGAATGACTAATAATTTGGCCTAGGGTTTAATGCAGGTCCAAAAGAGAATGGAAACATGCCATTTCTTCTCTCCTCTTTTACCAGCTGTATAGAATTGCTTTTACATTTGGTTAATACAACAAGCAAGCTTAAGTATCAAAAACTTTGTAAGCTTCGTCCATAGAAATATCAAGAAAATACTTAAGTGTTTCTTTAAAAAATCCAAAACACCAACAGAACATGCTGTGTCTCTATTTAAACCAACTTACTATCCTACCTCAGGCAACTTGCTTCCTCAGCTCCAGAAGAACTGTTTGCTCTAAAATTAAAAGAAACGAATTTGGATTAAGAGCTCTCTAAGGCCCCTTCCAAATCTAGCCTTTTATAATTCTAAAAAAAAAGATAAAACCAAGTTTGGCTTTGGCTTTCGGGGACTTCAGTTGTTATGTTTTAGATATTATGTCAAAATACCATAATGGTTAATGATGCTTAGTTATTTACAGAGTGCTCAACCTGATTCTTTCTTGTCCCACATCATCCAGTCCCCTGCAGTGTTATTTTTTCTTTCTAGAACAACTTAAAGCCAGAGGCTTCCTCTGTGAACTGTTTACCTTCCCAAGTGGAGGCACGCCTTCTGCAGCCACAGCTGTCCCCAATTAACCTTCCTCCCAGCCGCCAGCTCATGGGCCCACATGACTCAGCAATCCCAGCTTCTAAGGGAGCCTGTCCTCCGGCAGTCAGCGATTGCATTTCCCCGCACACTAGTTCTAAGCCAAGAAAATGCCTCTTTCCTCACGGTGTATACCTCCAGCTCCAATTAAATGACCAACTTTTAATACACTCAGTGGAAATTTTACTGATAATCTATTAGATACGTAGTTAATACCTTGTAAACTGTGAACGATAACCTAACATATAACCTGCCACACAAACGACTAACATTTATTTCCAATTTTACTGTTTATGAATAATTTCCATGTCTATGTGGAATTCATATCAAAGACTGTCGAGTTGACTTTCAAATGTGTTGTCGTTAAGAAGTATCAAGGGAGGCTTGCTCCTGGAACTTTGTCGTGATCACAGCACAGAGTCCAATAATCAACACTACCTTGTAGATACAGGCAGAGGCACTCTATGTTATTCATTCAACCACAGGTGATCGCTCTGTGTATCCATACATCGTCTCAACTGCCCAAGTACAAATCACATTTTTCTTTCTCCATGAAGTCTTTCTAGATCCTCACCTCTCCAGCCAGAAATGTCTTTTCCCCTCTGAATGCTCACAGCACTCTTCCTGAACCTCATTTATTATTTTTTATTTTTATTATATTTTAACCTGTTTATTACATATTTCTTACATCCTTTACTATTCTCCCCTAGACCAATTGAATCAGAATCTACGGGGCATCTGTGATTATAAAAAGCCTCACAGTTCATATGTGGAGCCAGGAACATCTGTGCTAAGGACAAGAGCCACATACATAAGTCACAGATCCCTTGGGAGACCACAGAACACAGTGGTTAAGAGCCAAGGTAGTGGCATACCTGACTACCTGGGTTCACATCTCAGCTCTGCCACTTACAAGTTAGAGCTTTGGCAGGTCACTTTACCCCGGTGAACTTAATGTGTAAATGGGATACAATAGTCCCTGACTCATAGGCTTATTGTAAACTTAACTGCATGAACATGTACAAGCACCAGGAGTGCCTGGCACTTAGTACGTGCTGTGTGTCAGCTGTTATTGTTCCCTCTGGAGATGTGCAGCCGGGAGCTGTTTGACTGAGTATGTAAAACCATATGCACATACTTCTATTGATGTGAAGCACAACCACATGCATGTACTTGTATCACAAACTGCTCAGGAGATTTAGTTAATTGACTTAGGTTAATAAATCAGAGCCATCTCTGGTCTTCACAAAGTACTCATACTAGTCCATGCATTGTTTTATTTTTACACTTTTACAAAAACAATATATATAAAATAATAAAATATAATATAAATAATAAATACACTTTCTTCCCTCTGTGGCAAACTTCATTCAGGGACTATATAACTGTTAACAAGCAGCAAGGCCATTGTATCTCTGAAGACTTCATTAGCCTGACCATGTCCCCAGCAGAAGAACTTTCCTGGGTCACTTCCCAGTGGCACATGACAAACCGGAATGCTAACAGAAGCATCGGTTGAGTGAGGCCAAGTGAGTGCATAGGCTGGATATGAGCTGGCTCTGGGCAGGAGATTAGGCTTTGCGCTAGCAAAGATGAATGAAAGACTCAGATTTATTTTCCCTTTCTTTACAACTTGTATATATTTTGGTTCCCAAACTGCATCTTTCAAATGCTGTACATGGTTTGAATATCAGGGAGTAAGAAAATCAAATGTATTATCTTTAAGCAAAAGCTGGCATTGGTTAGGACAGTAGCATATTTGCAAAGATGGCCACAATAATCTCACCCATTTCTATAAACATACCCCCTTGCAATGTGACTTTGCTACTCCTCACATAAAGAGGTGGAATCTACTTATCTGCTCTTTGAATCTGGGCCAGCCCTGCTTTCACCAATAGAAAATAGCAGAAGTGACATTTTGCAACTTCTGAGCAGAGGCCTCGAGAAGCCTTGCAGCTACTGCTCTTAACCCCTATTGCTGTGTACATGTCTCAACTTCCATGTGAAAAAGGCTGAGCTGGCCAGCTAAACGCTGGAGACGCATGGCCTAGCTGACAGCAGCAATTAGCTCCAAGCTGACCCGCCAATTGACTGTAGTTACATGACTACCCCAGGGTGGGTTCATTAGAATGACCACCCAGCTGAACCCAGTCAAAATTATTGACCAAAGAAACTGTGAGCTGATCAATAGCTATTTTAGGTCCCTGAGTTTTGTATTGGTTTGTTACATAGCAAAGACTGACACACCTAGTACATACCATTGAAAGAAAAATCTGCCCTTGGGTTCAGTGAAGGTATTTGGGCTGTTAAAGCTTCCTTGCCATTTAAAAGGAGTCTGAAATGAAAGTGGCCGTTATAAGAGTGTGGGAGCAAGCTCACCACAGAGAAAGAATATGCAACTGGTGGTTCCAAGGGACAGAGTTTTCACTGTGGACATGCTAGCTTTTTGTGGGAATGAGGCAACTACATACTCAGAATTTGTAATTGCTACGGTTTGGATATGGTTTGTTTGTTCCCATGAAAACTCATGTTGAATTTGGATCCCCAGTGTGGTGGAGCTGGGAGGTGGGGCCTGGTGAGAGATGTCCAGGTCATGGGGGTGGATCTCTCAAAAATGGCTTGGTTACATTTTCGTGGCACGGAGTGAGTTCTCACACTGGTGACATTAAATTAGTTGATGCAAGAATGGATTAGTTCCCACAAGAGCGGGTTGTTATAAAGCCAGGGTTTTGCCTCTTTGCACATGTCAGCTTCCCCTTTGACCTTCCACCATGTTTTGGCCTAGCACAAAAGCCCTCACCAGAAGCCAGGCAAATGCCAGCACCATGCTTCTTGTACAACCTGCAGGACTATGAGCTTAAAAAACCTCTTTTCTTTATAAATTACCCATCCTTAGGTATTGTGTTTCAGCAGTACAAAACAGGCCAAAACAGTAGTGAATTAACTTTTTAAAATGATTCAAAACAGTTTTTACATTTAGAATCCACTTTATAGTTTTACGGATACTTTCAACTACAGTTGACTCTTGAATAACATGGGTTTGAACCGTGTGTCCACTTACACATGGACTTTTTCAATAAAAATTACGCCAAGTGTGCCTGCCTCTCCTGCCTCCCCTCCCACCTCCTCCACCTCCTCCTCCTCTGCCAGCCCTGAGACAGCAAGACCCTCCCCTCCTCTTCCCCCTGCCCCTCAGCCCACTCAGTGTGAAGACAGTGAGGATGAAGACCTCTATGATGATCCACTTCCACTTAATGAATTGTAAATATATTTTCTCTTCCTTATGATTTTCTGAATAATATTTTCTGTTCTCTAGCTCACTTTAAGAATACAGAATATAATATATGTAACTTACAAAATATGTGTTAATCAACTGTTTATGTTATCAGTAAGGTTTCCAGTCAACAGAAGGCTGTTTGTACTTAAGTTTTGGGGGAATCAAAAGTTATGCATGGATTTTTGACTGTATAGGAGGTTGGTTCCTCTAACCCCCATGTCGTTCACGGGTCAAATACACAATATCTCTTATGGTTTGAAACAATAAATTGTTAGAGCTGACCAAGGCCGTAAATTCAGGAGTTTTCAAACTTGGCATTACAGAATTGGATATGATCTGTGAGCCATCACCCCAACTTTCCATGTTATCTATTTTTAAACGTTGAAGATCTAATTAAGATTGCAGTTGGAGAAAGCATTCACTGGCTATAAATGTGTGAAATGACACTTACATAGCTCATACTATTCATTCACAGACAGAAAGTACAGTTAATGAACCCCTCCTTCACACACATGCACACACACAAATTCAGGTTTCTAGACCTCTTTATCGCCATCTCTAGAACTCCATTAAATCTCCATTTTTTGCATATGAAAAACCTGGGCTCAGATACTCATTTGAGATCACTCAGCCTGAGCAAAGCTCTAACACAGGCTCTCTGATTCTAAACCCAGATCTTTCACCCTTGTCAATGATGTTTGGGAACTTGTAACTCTGTTGAGTCAAAGCTCAACCGCAGGTAAATTATGTACTATTAAAAATATATATAATTGCCCACTTGTCATAATCACCATAAACCAAGATTCATGGTTAATTTTTAGAGTGAAATGGCCTATGTTTTGATATTCTTGTATAAATGCTTATACCCTAATATTAGAAAAGCAATGGCTCTCTTCCATCAGTAACCCATAAAAAAGGAATAAATGCATCCTTGTGACTACAGAGGTATAGAAGTAGGATCAAAAACTGGAAGTAGCAAGAGCAGATTGTGACTCAAGTTAAAAAAAAAAAAAAGCTCTTTTAAAAAAAACCTAATTGTTGTCATACAATTGGCAGCTCCTGTCCCAGAAGGTGTCCGTAACAGTACAGATGGGTCTCTTGGGCTAATTAAGAGAGTGGATAATCTGACATGTAAGGTTCCTGTAAGGAAGTTTACAAAAGCTCAGATCCTTGGTCTCAAGTGAGTATTACTGTTTTTATTGACTCTCTGAAAAAATAAATAAATAAAAGGAGGTCTGTTGCAACTGTTTCTCCTAACACTAAAGAACTCTTTATTCAGGACTCTTGTAGAACATAAAGAACATTTGATCTGCCCCATTAGGCTGGCACTTGAAACTCATCAGTCCTTCATGCGTGCAGATATTTCACCAAAAACATTTATAATAGAGTCGTCAGGGGTCTTGAATATCCTTGGCCATGTGCCTTTCATCTTGGGGATACAGGCTTTAATAAGAAGAATAAACTTCTCTTGGTTTTTCCTATTTCAGTGCTCTCACACATACCAAGGTAGGGAGAAGAGAGGTGGGGAAGGAGCAGAAAAAGAAATGAACATCTACTGGTCCTTGAGGCTGTGCCAGGCACTAGGCTAGTCGCTTTGCAAAAGTTATTTCTTTAATCCTCAGACAACTGAAGACACAGCTAGTTTTATTTTCTCTATTTTGCAGACAGGTAAACCAAAGCTCTAAGAGGTTACCTTGCCTAAAATCATGTTGTTAAAAGGGGTTAGCTGAGCCTGAAGCCAACCCCTTTCACCCTTGCATCCCCAAAGGAAGGCTTTGGTGAAAGTAGCTCAATTTCTTTACTGGAGTTCAAAAGAATGATGCCTTAAGTATTCTTTAATCTGCATCACCCATGCAAACCCTCACCACTTCAGGAAGCCCCTGTGAAAGAAAAACAGTGTTCTAATTCAACAGAAAGCTCACTGGGTTGACCAAACTCACTTCTCTGCTCTGATCTCCAGTTTGCCCACTTGTAAATAAAGGGATTTGGACCACTTGCTTAGGCCCTATTTCTAGCTCTAAAAAAATACCATGGAATCAGTAAAAAAAAAATTATTACCTGAGTAATGTGTGTTAAGGAATTTCTTTCAATAGCAGAGAATCCCAACCTCTGTGAGTTTTATTTTTAAACTCTTTCTTTTCTCTCTCTCTCTTTTTTTTTTTTCAAGTGCATACTTGGTATGAGTAGAAGGTGTTAGAACAGGGAACTTTATTTATTCCCAGGGTGTTTTTGGCATAAGCAGGAATTGCTGTGAGAGCTTCCCCCACAGATGAGCATCACAGACACCTCTCTGAGGGGGTGCGAGCAGAGCCCTACTCAGCCTTTGCTGAAAAGATTGCAGCCTGCCAGGTGGGGCTGGAGGTGACAGGGAATGTGACGGGAGACAGCTGGGAAGAGCACAGAGTTAGGTGTCACGAGATGTTATTCTAGCGTAGACCCCAACTCAGGATGTGATATTGGGCAAGACACAGTCTTTCCAGGCCTCTGGTTTTTCAGCTTTAAAAGGAAGCACTTAGCCTGACAGACGGTTAAAGAATCTAATAAAGGGGTCCACGTATGATCGTATAACTTGATCCAGCCTTTGGAGCTGGATATGAGAATGTGCCTCTTGGACCCTCTTTCTAACTCATACATCATCTTGAACTAGTGTAGTCTACCTTGGGAACTGTGTGTCTACGTGTAATACTAGCTACCTTGTGAGTTAACTGATTAAAGATTCCAACCCCAGGAACAGAAAAATTTTGCTCTTTATGTGAAAAGGTATTGCTTGACAATGTGCAATGAACCAACTTGGAAAGAAAGCACCTCAAATTAGACCAAACGGCTATGGGAAGATTACCCACTCATCTCTGAGAATGGGCTTGCTGCCTCTCACAATCATGTACTTGATCTATTAATAGATTTAAGAACTCAGTCTCAATACCAGAGGCAGAGGCTAATCTCAGCCCTTTCCTCTGGTGCTCAGCCCAAGTCTCTAGTCTCCCAGCCCACGAGTCTTCAGTGAGTCACAGTCATCTGAGAGGCATAGCTGGACAAAGAGCATTGATCTCCAGCACTTGGAAAACATTTTCATTAAACCTGTTGACTAGATTCTAGTCCATTCTGCCAAGTCCAGGAATCCCCTCCGGCACGTTCCTAACAAACGGTTGTTTCTTCTTTGTTTCAACTTTTCCAGCAACTGGGAATTTATTGCTTTTATGCAGCAACCTGCCCCATTCTTGCACAGCAATTAGTTAGAAAGTCGTATCATGATAGTCATCTCTCCATAACCAAGTAAAGGATGTCTTTCAATCATTTGCTTATATTAATATCAAGCTTACTACGGGAGGAATCATCTCTTTTAGAACCAATCAGGATTGTTGACTGCAAGCAAGCAACACAAACAGATTCTGGTTATCCTTTGAGAGAGGGGGCTACAAACAGTCCCTGACTTAGAATCGTTTGACTTATTATTTTTGACTTCAGGGTGGTGTAACAGCAATACACGCTCAATAGAAAGCAGTAGGGCACACCCTTATGATTCCAGGTAGTGGAAGTCAGCCAGATGATCATGAGGGTAAACAACTCACACTCTCCAGGCGCAGTGTTGCCACATGATTTTGCCCAGCTGTAGGGCTGATGTAAGTGTCTGAGCATGTTTAAGGTAGACTAAGATAAGCTATGATGTTCGGCAGGTTAAGCATTTTGACTTGTGTTTTTGGGATGTAGCCCCCTCGCAAGTCGAAAATCCTCTGTGTATCTAAGTAATATTAGAGCTCACGTAGCAGGCCGAAAGAATGAGCTTGGACAAAAGACAGGAACTACAGTCAAGGTCATATCAGGAACAGTCTGGCCCATGTGTAGGTGCTCTAATCTGCTTGAACCACAAATGTTTCCTCCATCTGCATTTCATTTTCCAAAGATTTGAAGCCTGGGAGCAAGTATGGGATTGGCCAGTCTTAGGCCATTTGGTTTAGACTTGGCAAACTTATGAGTCAGCCCTTCTTCCTCTAAAGGGATGATCGTAAAGTCTTTGTCAGTGAACTCTCTGAGTACACGTATACAGCTTATTGCTTTGCACCCTAATAATGCTTTGCACAGACTGAACGCCTGCTGCCTGCCTCCAGTGAAGGCATGTAGTTATTCTCCAGAAGACTATTTTGGAAAGGTGAAGAAATAAATTCTGCCATCAAATCCAGTTGTATCTTCCAGCTTGTTAATGCCATGTACAGCTTTATATATCTATTACCTGCACTAAAACACACCAGCATCACTTAATGAAATTTTTAATTGGGTCTTTAAAATAGTAGTGCAATCAGGCTCCTCAAGCACAAAAATCTGCAGACAGGCTGAAAGGGAAAATGTGAATCACAGTTTAAATAGATGCTTTTCAACTGCTCCATAAGACAAACAGATGTATTAATTAGCACATACTTTAGGGCATGTTATACACTTAAATGGAGGAGAAAGAACAGAATATCATCTCACCAGAGGCAATAAAGATTTGAGCTCTGACCCCAGAAATAAAATGGCATTTTGTTTTCAGAAATGCCTAGTTCCAAGAACAATGAATCAGGGGCTTAGAGCAGGGCTCTGAGGGGCTGAACTGGCCAGAGGAGTGATCTCCAGATTCTTGTAACAAGGAAGTTCTTGTCTAAGCAATATATAGGAACTAAACCATGACCTTAGCAATGTGAAGGAAAGCCTTTTAACACAGATACATATGAAGAAATCCAGTAGCCACAGAGCTAAGACATTTTGAAAGGTCCTTTGTAACACAATTGTACTCTTATATGCCCAGAACATAAGAATAAAAATATTTAGGCTGAGGGTAGAGGCGAGTTTCTCAGTGTGCATAGTATTATGCTAAGTATTGTTGAGATAATAAAAGACATCAGGGTCCCTGAGCTGTAGGAGGTGACATTTGAAGGATCACATGGACACAGGCATGGATTTAATGAAACATATCTTCTTTTTGTTTTGTTATTATAGTAAGTTAGTGTTTGTTTTTTTTTTAACTGAGAGATTAAAAGAACACTTTTCCTTAGA
Organism: Indri indri; assembly: GCA_004363605.1. Lineage (NCBI taxonomy): Eukaryota > Metazoa > Chordata > Mammalia > Primates > Indriidae > Indri > Indri indri. The sequence continues at coordinate 4,906 of RJWJ010025506.1, read as the reverse complement.
ATGAGGAACATATAATTCTTCCTTTCTTTGACTTTTCATGCATCCATCCTTGCCCATTTTGGGTCATTATTTGTATATAGGTCTTGCCTTTTTTTTTCTTGAGAGAGGGTCTTGATCTGTCACCTGGGCTAGAGAACATTATAGCTCACTGCAACCTACAACTTGGGGGCTCAGCAATCCTCCTGCCTCAGCCTCTGGAGTGGATGGGACTATAGGCACATACCACCATGTCTGGCTAATTTTTCTATTTTTTGTAGAGATGGGGTCTCACTCTTGCTCGGGCTGGTCTTGAACCCCTGGCCTCAAGCAATCCTCCCACTTCGACTCCCCCAAGTGCTAGGATTATAGGCGTGAGCTACCACACCTGGCCAGGTCTTGTTTTACTGGACTTTGGAGATGAGAGAAAGAACTATATCTTATTTCTTTCTTCCCCTACCCCTACCTGGCACATAGAATATTCACAGTATGTGTGTGTGCCGAATGAACAAATTATGAAACAGAACGAGGAAGACATAGGGATCCTTCTAGTCCAGAAAGAATTTTCCCAGGTCGTCTTAGACAAAACTGAGTGAACTTGGCAAGTAAACTCGTCTCTCTGGAGCTTCCCTGTGAAGTGAAAGGATGAGTTGTTGGCTAATTAGGGGCTGTAAATAGGCCTCCACTTACATGCCTACTCAGTTGACTTCTCTGGGCTCTGAGTCTGGACATTCTTTTTTGGCCAGATTCTACACTTCTGCTAGGAGCAGGCAGGACCCTGCCTGAAGGAAAAGAAACAGGGCATTCTGATACACTGTGTCTCTAACCCATATGGCAAGCTCACCTATACATTGCTGTATCTTCATTGTTTCTGAGAGTAAGGAAGAAAATGACTCGTGAAAGAACAACATTAACAGAATGCAAAAGGTGTGAGAACCTTTGCTTGCCGTTTCATGTAGGTATCTTCTTATCCTCCAGGCATTTCCCTAAAAAAAATCATGTTTATCAAGTGTTCAGGTAAAACCGAGCAGAGGAGATTGTGATATAGCCTGGATTTCCAAATGGAGTCTGATAGAGCTTGGTGTGCTGACTTATTAGAATCACCTAAGATGCTTGTTTTAGGTACACCTTCCTGAGTCCCACCCTAAAACAGATGAATCAAAATTTTGAGATTAGGGCTCAGGAGGAATATTTTTGAAAATTTATAAAATGATTCTGACATGAAGCCAGGATTGGAAAGCACTGGTTTTAATGACTGAATCATAGTCCAAAAGTATCTGAACAGGGTAAAACAAACAAGATGAAATGTCAGAGACAAATGTAAATTTCTTAACTTTTACTATAATAACAAGAACTGGGAAAAAACCTAGGTTGACAGCAGCATGTGTGATAAAGCTGCAGTATTTAGTTGTCTGTAAGCTCAGGATGAACAACTCTGAGACACAGGCTACCAAAACAGCTGCAGTGGCTTGGGGCTGAATGCCTAGGAATGCAATTTCTGGGGCAAGAGAGATCTCCCTTTCCTATTCTGTACTCTTAGAAAACAACTGGAGTATGTTCTTGATTTAATAGTAGTAATTGTTATTTTTAGTAGCAATATATAGTTGCAGTAGTGGTAGGAGTAATAATTTTTTTATGCAGTACTTCATCATTTATAGGTTTTTTATGTTCAACATTTTACTTACCCTAAATAAAAACTCAGTTCAGCTGTGTTGATAAAATACAGCTCACTGGTAGACACACCACTCAAACCTCAGTGTTTTATCCTCCAAGTCCCATGTTGTCTTTAACAATTTGGAAAATTTATAGGCCAGGAGAGTAAGATGGCTGAAAACGGTGTCATCAGAAGAACTAGAGTTCCTTATCCAGGAGAAGACTTGATAAAGCCCTGCCTGTTGTCTCCAAAGGCCTGCTGGTCATCTGTAGGGAAGAGAGGGCAGACTTGTCAGAGGGAAGAACTTGACCAATGGTAAAAGTTACAGGGAGACGGAGCTTGGCCTGTTCCTTCACCCAAGATATTTCTTAATAGTGAAGTCCCCTAAAGATGGAGCAGGCTGCCTTCAGGCAGAGTCTGGAAAACTTACCAGGAATGCATGAAGAAGAAGTTTGACCTCAAGGGTCCTAGAAGGGACCCTGAGTTCTTGTGAAGCCCTTGCAATGTTCTGATGATCAGGGCTGCTGGAGCAGCAGATCTGGAGGCAAGTGTTGTTGGGGAGAATGGTGGCCTGAGGCATGGGAAGCTCCCATCATGCACCCAAGTGGCCAAGAGCCTCACTCTTTTGCCCTCTTACCTGGACTGGAGAATCTCCTGCCTTAGCCTGAGCTAAGGCCTTGGGAGCAACCTGATATCCTTCATGCTTCTGGGAACCACACCCTCTCTCCTTTCACAGTTTAGTGAGCCTTGATTTGGTCCTAGAACCGCAGGTTTGTAGAGCTTGAAGGACACTTAGAGGTCATTTGGTCCAACCTGGCCACATCATAGATAGGGAAACAGACAGTGAATATGCAACTTTAATCACAAATACCATTAAATATTGGAGTTAGAGGAGAATCTCAGGCCATGCCCCGTCTGACCATGCCTCTTCACTTTCCTGAGAAGAGGAGTGATTGCCTAAGATCACAAAATGAGAGATGGCGTGGCTGAGACTGCAGCCCAGCCCCTTGCCTGCCAGTGTGGTGTTTCCACTGGTTACACATTTCACCTTCTGTTTTCCACTGAGGGCCGATTCTTCCTATCTCTTCCACCAGGAAAAGTGCCTCTGCTGTGGGATGCAGGGAGGCTGGAGCTGAGCTCACAGAGGGCCAGCCCTGTGCCTCTGTGCCACAGTGCCACCTTCTCTGCTTGGCCCCTGGAGGGTGTGCAGTGCTGCCACAACTCGGAATGAGGAAATCTCCAGCACACAGCACCATGCGGGTGTTTCATAAGCTACAACTCACGTAACTAAATGAACACGCTAAACATTTTTTGGACAATTCTCCATGTTAATCCCTCTCTGAGTTACTTTCATGTGTTTATTTGTGTATATGAGAACAGAGTTAGTGTTATGGATGGAAAATAGAATTTAGAAGAAAATAGTAGCGGAGAATTTTTTAATGAGGTGAAGAGAGAAATAGTGTTTAGCAATTTTCTTCTCCTCCCTCCCTTTGTTCCTCCTTTTTTTCTTCTTCCTTTCCTTCTTCCCTCTCTTCCCTCCTCCCTTCCTTTCTTCTTGCCTTTCTTCCTGAGTTTTCCAACTCAGAAATGAAGATGTTCGTCAATTGAGGAATGAATGTTCAAACTCTAACAGCTAGTATATATGCTCTAATTCAACAATGTCCTGTTCTACCTTTCAGCTTTTCTGCCCATTCTGCCAATCACAGAATGCAACTGGGTCATCAAACACTGTTTCTTTGTGGAAGTCTATACCCAAAGCCAGTGCAAAATCCATCTTAAGTCTGACTAACATGCTCATTTGTTATGAAGTTATTATTTCTGCAAGGCCTAGCATTTGCAATAACAAATACCATAGGTTACCAAATGCCCGTCCTGTCTGTTACAAAATTCTTCTTTGCGATTGCTTACTGTTCTTTGAGAAATTTTCCTTTCTCTACTGGAATTTTCCAGCAAGTACTCTACCCCAAAGGTGAACTTTTCTAGTGAGGAAATGTGAATATCCCATTTACAGATTTTTTTTTTTTTTAATCATGACTCTGTTTGCCATTTTTAACAGGAAAAAAATTTCCAAACCAGAAGACCCAACTCTCCAATATTTAATTTCCCCAGGAAGTGACTCTCTAGGGTAAAAACTAATTTCCCCAAATGTATTCAAGAAAAAAAAGTTTGGAAACCACAGATGTCACCTCCTAAGAGAATGGAATGAATGTAAAATTCAGGGACCTCCTTGGCGCAAAAGACCTGGGGTCCTCTCCTATTTCCATTCCTTATGACATATTCTTCCAGGTCTGCTATTTACAAGCCATGTTGTTTTGAGCAAATGACTTAGCCTCTCTGACTCTCAAAGAGGGACAATACTCACATATATCTCATAAGTTTGTTACAATGAACAAATGATTTACTGCATCTAAAGCATGGTAAAAGTACTTCCCTGTTAACAGAAGAGCCGAAACACAGGTCTGGAGGCTGGAGTGAGGGGAGTGTGTGGGTGGTGGGACAATGGAAGAGAGAGTGTCTGATTTGGGCATGGCCACAGCAAAGAACAGCGGGCAGCAGGAGCCTGAGACCTGCCAGACCTGCTCCCTGAGGGCTGGGGACCTTCAGGTAACTGAGGGTGCATCAGAAAGCTATGATGCCCAGTGCTTAAATGAAGAAAAGGAATTCACAGCTGGAAGGAAGTAGGGGGTGGAGCCGAGCATTGTTTTGAAAATTAAACCCTATAACAAATTACCAGGATGGGAACAAGCACTGGCCTGAAAAGATCAGAGACCTCAACCTTGTCTCAGCACATTAGAAACTTGCTATTTGACTGTGAGAAAGTAACTCACTCTTTCTAAGGCTCAATGTCCCTGTTGCTTAATAAAAGGAAGGGGGGCTAGATTACTAGATTCTCTCTTCTGGCTCTGATATGCAGTGGTTTCTGATTTGTGAGCGTTCTCCTTAGTGCTTAACAGGAGAGAAAAGATTATGCCGAATTGTAATTTAAGAAAAGAAAAAAAGGAAAGGAAACCCTTATGATTTAATAGAACTAGTGAACTGTGCACCATTTCTAGCAATCCCTGGCAAATGTTTCGTAACAGTAGCAGCTTGCTTACCCTTTATGGAATATTTGTAGAAAAGGAGGTACAGATTGTAAGCAGGAAGACACTTGAGACTTTGAATATCTTTGAATGTCTGATAAGAAAAGGAAGAAGGGGAAATGGCATTTGATGTTAATTTTATTCATTCAATAAACATATGCCAAGTGCATACTGTGAGCCTGTGCACCCAGCCCAC
>RJWJ010025505.1:0-23838 GCA_004363605.1 Indri indri | reverse complement strand
GGGGGGTTAAAGGTTTCAAGATATGAATCTTAGAGAATTCAAGACCTAAAAGACACCACACCGGAGGAATTAACAAAAGATGGCTTGATGGAGATGAGTGTTTCTGAACCAGTGCCTAACAACGAGGAAGAAGACATGCAAGAAGCAGTGTCAGAAGACAAGTTGGCATTAGACAATCTGACAGAAGAGTTCCAATTATTCAAGACTCCTTTTGATTGTTTTACCACATGAACCCTCCTATGACACAGACACTGAAACTCTTTAGGGAAATGAAAAAGCAAAAAAGTCAGAAAATAAATTAAGATGTATTTCTGTAAAGTTACACCAAGCGTGCCTGCCTCTCCAGCCTCCCTTTCCACTTCCTCCACCTCTTCCACCGCTGCCGCCCCAGAGGCCGGAAGACCAACTCCTCCTTAGCCTCCTCCCCCTCGGTCTCTTCAACGTGAAAATGACGAGGATGAAGACCTTTATGATGACCCACTTCCACTTAATAAATAATAAATATATTTTCTCTTCCATATGATTTTCTAAACAACGTTTCCTTTTCTCTAGCATACCTTATTGTAAGAGTACAGTATATAACACATATAACACACAAAATATATGTTAATCAACTGTTTATGTTAGCACTAAGGCTTCTGATCAACAGTAAGCTATTAGCAGTTAAGTATTGGGGAAGTTAAAAGTTATACGTAGATTTTCGACTGTGTGGGGGTTGGCAACCCTAACCCTCATGTTGTTCAAGGGTCAACTGTATTTGAATTTATAGATCTTCATTAGCATATAGACATTTTTATTATTCAAATAAATGATTAGAATGTTTAACTTTACCAGTTATTTGACACTTTTTGAATAGCGAATGAGTGTCTGCAGGTTATTCTTATGATTTCTTTTGGTACATATATCTGCTAAATAAATCGGGTATTATCATGTTAAATTAAATATTTATTGGTATGGCTATTATCCATAACGTCATCTCAGGGCTTAAAGACGTCCAAAATTTATTAGAGTGAGAGTGAAAAAGAATTCTGACACTCCTGGGTTAAATGTAGTGGAAATGTATCAAATTTTTGAGAAGGAAAAATATCTACTCATATTTTTTAAATTGTAACAAAAATATGCAGACAAACGTTTATTACTTTTAGTGATATTCATTGAAAACAAGGATTTGTCTTCATTCAATTTTAATATAAAATCTAAAGATTAGTTAGAAATATAGAACATAATTTAAATTAAAATAATGAAATTTTTATTCATAAAACAAACATTAAAATCAACATGAAAGGCAACTAGGAAAGTCTAAAAAGTTACTTTTGAATAATTCAAAGGCTTCTTTTTCACCCAAGTCATTCTTTTTCAACTTCTCATTTAAATAGATTAGGAATTGGAAAATCACACACATCTTTAATTCCACATTACAGATCAAATTGTCTTTTAATTATTCTTTGGTTCATCTTTTTCTTAGTCAATAATTTTTTTAATCTTTTATTATTTAACTCTATATGATTCTCTTTTGTATCCAATAGAATTAGTTTCTATTGTATATAATATACTAACAAAAATAAAATAGCTTAAACAAAATAGTTTATTTCTCTGCAATATGAAAAAGAAAATCCGCATTTAAATAGTCATTGGTTGCTCACACACAGAGAGAGTGAGAGAGAGAAACAGAGAGAGAGAAGGACAGACGGAGGAAGAGAAAACATCCACTGGCTCATCATTGCAGAATTCTAAGGAAATAATTCATTATTTTGAAAACCAGTAAATAAAGAGAAGGAATCAAGCATTTATTTGCCTCTCCTACTTCATAATCAAAAGATTAGGAGACATTGCCCTTTATAAAAATATTCTATCTAGCTAATAAACAAGGAATGAATGATAGATTGGAAATTCACAATTAACAGTTTATGGCCTTCGTGAGACAATTGAGAATTTGAACACTGGATATTTGATTATGTTAAGAAATTATTAATTTTAGGTATGATATTAATATCATGGCTATGTTAAATAAGTTCTTATCATTAAAAAATTCACAATCAATATTTATGGATAAGATAATATGGTCTTTGGAATTCACCTGTAAGTAATAGAAGGGGGCAAATGAAAGGAAATACAGAAGGGGCAAAATTGGCCCTAGCTTGATCTTTCTTGGAGCTGAGTGATGGAACTTCATTATACTATGCTATCTACTTTTGTAGGCTGAAAGTCTCCATGTTAAAAGATAAACTTTAAGAGAGAGTATAATCATGAATTTTATAGAATTATTAAATGCATATGGGTCAAAGATTGTTTATAGTTTATTAATAAGGAAACCAATAAGATGTTACTGTTAGTTCAAAGGAGATTTCAAAGAAATAAACCTATATAAGCAGTAAGTAATGCCGAGATGAATGTACAAAACTGGTTTATTCTATGAAGAGTGTGCTTGTGGCTGTAGTGGTAGGAAAGAGATTGTATTTTCAATGGACAAATCGATAGCCAAGAATCCTCTGCTTAATAAGTATGAGCTATTTGCAACTTACAGTTGTTAAAAAGATTAAAGGCAATGAAAGGTGCAGAAGCATGATAGAATCAAATGACCGGAAAGAATGTGCTAAGGCAGCATTTAGTTTTCATTGAGATACCTGCTGGCTTTTTTCTGCCCATTTCAACATCTTTCTCACTTTTTCCTATAGTCTCTGTGCTAGGCAGAATAATGCCCCCCAAAATGTCCGTGTCCTAATCCCCAGAGCCTGTGAATGTGTTAATTTACATGGCAAATGAGATTGTGTAGTTGTGATTAAATTTAGGACCTTGAGGTCGGGAGATTATCCTGGATTATCCGGGAAGGCCCAGTGTTATCACAGGAATCCTTACATTGAAAGAAAGCACAAGAAAGTCAAAGGAAGAGAAGGAGATGTGACGATGGAAGCAGAGATTGAACTGATGCAATTGCTGACTTTGAAAATGGAGGAAGGGGACCGGGAGCTGAGGCAGGCAGGTGGCCTCTAGAAGCAGAAAAAGTCAAGGAAACCAATTTTTCTCCAGAACCCCCAGGAGAAGGCAGCTCTGCTGACATCATGATTTTAGCCCAGTGAGACCCATTTCTGACCTTTGACCTCGTAACTGCAAGATAATAAAGTTGTGTTGTTTTAAGCCACTACGTTTGTGGTAATTTTTTATAGCAGCATGAGAAATTAATACAGTTCCTCAACCACCCTCCACTTTAGCATCATAATTATAGCAAAGGAATTGGTCCCACCCACTATTTTTGGCTTGATTGTTTACATAGGTGTAGCAAGAGTGATAATAAATCTCTTTGAGATTATTTTCAGAATCTAGAGCTATACAGCATTGAACAACCACTGAGACCTCAAACTTAAAATTTCTATCTTGAAGTTTCCATAAGAAATCTCTGATTGGACCTTTAGAAACATCTCTTATTTGTTCTCCTAAGACTAGAAAATCAAGCTCAAGAAAATATCTATAGCAGATTTTATCTGGAGTACCTTATAAATTTGAGTGAATTCCTCTCTTCTAGGGAGTCCTTCAAATTTTTTAAAGCTTTTGCTCTTTACAAAAGTGACCTTCTTATCACCTATAAAACTAGAACCCTGTAAGCCAGTATTTCTGGGTGGTTTTGTAGGCATTAACCGCATATGAAAAATCAAGATTAATTCTTTAAATGTGACTTATCATATCTACTTAAAATTGTATTATTTTCAAAAATGACATTTGCCTTGGTTGAATAATTGATTTATCCAATTATAACCTATTAAAACAGAGGACAGATTATTTTTGAACCTATGTACCTAACTATATTACCATAAAAAAATAAACATACTTAGTAGCAGCTTTAGAATACCAGGAGGTCAGTGAGAAATAAGTATGATTTAAAAATGTTTCATTTCAGTTTACAAAAGCAGAATTTACTAAACTGCTGTGGGTTACTAATAGCTTAAGACAGGACTTCTGCATATATCCCAGAAATAGAAAAATCAGACTACAATATTCCAAATAAATTACTATGGTAAAAATCCCTCATTAGTTCTTTTAGATCTATGTAATTAATCTGCTGTGCTGGATCTTGTGTTATGAGTTTCATGAAGTTTCATGAAGCCACTACTTTTCAACTAAAAACAGTTGTGAAACCCAATTGTGAAACAGTTATGAAAGCCACTGGTATAGTCTGAGAGCAAACTTTTACAAATAAGCATGGGAATTATCAGGAAAACTTAGGTGTTTCATAAATGAGAAACCTTTGTTCATTCCTGTTTTCATCTTACATAATCGAGAAACTGAGACAATGAAAAGCACAGAAAATTATGCTGGTAAAACATGTAATCTTTGCTGTCCACATGGATTACACAGAAGGAAAGAGTAGCCTTCACATAGGGGTGGGGAACCTGTGGCTTTACGGCCACATGTGGCCTTCTAGGTCCTTAAGTGCCGCCTTTTGACTAAATCCAAATTTTACAGAACAAATCCTTTTATTAAAAGGGGCGCGGCAGAGAAAGATGAAACTTTTCTTGCCTCCTTTGGTGCTTAAAAAACAATCTTGAAATCAGAAGGCCACAGGCTCCCCAAGTAAACAAAAATTTCAACACATTTCATGGTTTCTTTTTAGACTGAAGTGTTATAAATCATGGCAAAAAAAATCGCTTCGCAAATTGCAATATTCTTTATGTTCTTTAATACTCTCAAATAAACTGACATTTTACTTTGGGACAGATCTCAGAGGGCTCATGAGGTAAAAACTTATTACATAATAATGCAGAGATATTTATGTTGGCATGCAATGCATTCATCATTGCTATATTAAAATGAATCAATAAATGTTTTTTAATTCTGTTTTAATTTCTAACATGGGAAAAATTGATATTTAGAGTTCACATAAGCAAAAACTCTTTGAGATCCTCAATAAGGTCCAAAAGCCTGAGAATTGCTACTTTAAATTATAAGTACTCTATTTCCTTGAAAAACTAAAGTACATTGTTGCATTTTTCTGTCACCATTGCTCCCAGTGTAGTTTCTATCACTCATGTTAATTGTAACATTTAACATACTTCACAGAGAAAACCAGAAACCCGTGTGGCAGGTGGCTCAATAACAGCTGTCTGTCATACATTAGAATTTTAGCAAATTAGCAAGCCTGTATAAACTTAGTTCCTAGTATGTGAAATTGTTATGGGTTGGATTGTGTCCTCCTAAAAAATATATTGAAGTCCCAACTCCCAGTACCTCAGAAAGTGACCTTATTTGGAAATAGTGTCATTGCAGATGTAATTCGTTAAGATGAGTTCATACTGGAGTATGAACTTAATCTAATATGATTAGTGTCTTTAAGAACAGAGACACATAGCAAGAAGCCATGTGATGATGGAGGCAGAGACTGGAGTCATCCATCTCCAAGCCAAGGATTGCCAGCAAACACTAGAATCTAGAAGAAGCAAGGATGGATTCTCCCCTGTAAGTTTCAAAGGGGCCATGGCCTGCCAACACTTTGATTTCAGACTTTTAGCCTCCAGAATTGTGAAAGAATAAATGTGTGTTGTTTTAAGCCATCCAATAAAATAAAATAAATATCTGTCAAAGATTTTGTTTATTTCATCAATGAATGAGGCAACCCCTATGATGTCGTAAGTGGCTCAAACGATTAAACCACATGTATAAAAACAATAGTGCTGAGTGTGGGAGGGACAGATGTGGGGAGGGAGATCAAGGGTATTTCCACCAGGCAAAATTCATTTGTATTTCTATGGACAAGAATCATTTGCATTGCTATGAGTTATCTAGGACTGGAAGAGTTGTAAAATAGCTCAAAGACAGCCAAGGGCACTGGGAATCTATGGAGTAGCAGAATAAGGTAAGCCAGAAGGCGTGCTTAGACATATTCTGTTGGCACATTTTTAAGTCTCCCATGAGTTCTTCCTTTATCCATAAGAAAAAGTTTTTAAAACTATCATTCATTTGTATCTTTATATTATATTTTAGAGGCCAAAGTGATTTTAAAACTTTTAAAAAATTGTTTACAAAGGAGTGGTCTGAATTATAAGAAACTATAAGTTTTCTGAGAAACAGAAATCAAAATTCTCAGGTGAGTGGTGAGGTTCCTTTTCTTAAATGAAATCCATCTTCTACTCCTGTTAAAATTTTACTTATGATTTGTCTCAATTCAATTGTATGAAGGCCCAATTAAAATTATATTAACTAAAGAAATCTAAGAACTAACTAGTAGATCATATAAATAGCCTCAGACAAAAATATGAGTTCGAATGACCTTTATTTGATTACTATATTAAGACAGGAATGCCAGCTACTCTAACAAACACCCATATCTCAGTTTTAATAAAATAAACTTTTATTTAGTGCTCATAGAAAGTCCTTGGGCATTGGGAAGCTTTCTTGGATGTCTCTCCTTCAAAAGATAACTCAGGAATCTGAGTTCCTTTCATTATGAGGTTTTGCCATTTTGGAGTTTTTCACATCAGACACACAGAGCAAGTGAATGAAGGATCTCATGAGAGATTTTAGGCACTAAGCCTAGAGTTGACTTTCAACGCTTTTATTCACACTGTCTTTGTCTGAACTAGACACATGGCCCTAACTCAACTACAAAGAATTCTGAGAAATGTATTCATCCCATGTGCACAGAAAAAGGCAACAGGTTTCTGAGCAGCTAGCCCAGCACTACCATGATGATTCTGACTAATATAATTAATTTCCAATTAAAAATGGTTCCTTGTAAACCATGATAATTTACTTAACTTATCTTTTTCAAATTCTTTTAATTTATCTCTATTAACTTATAGTCAATGAAAGATTGCTCAACTCTCTGGCTCTCTGTGTACTCTGAAGACCCAATCTGGAAAGTTCTTAACAGAGCAAAAGCTATACCATATTCAGAAGAGGACAACCACACAGAAATAAATGAGCGGTGGAGCCAACAGGGGTATCAGTGTGTCTTTCAATGCTTCGTGCTTCACCAGCTGTTTATTCCCATGTTTTGTATGTCATCAGCACTTTGCCTGACAGCTCCATTTGTTCACTTTTCATACTTCTTTTGAGTAAACAGCACGTATAATAGTTCCATTTTAGAACAGCACATTAATCTTCCCTTGTTAAGGGATGACTTGTTCTTGCACTTATCATCGCACCTCTCTTGTGGTATCACATCATGCCCTCGTTTGCTGAGATAAATGCCAAATAACAAAATCATCACACAGGCAGCTGAATTTCTACATTGTCTATTTGGTTTGTAGCACAACTTGGAAATAGAGTGAAAGGGGCACACTAGTCATTGATGAAGCCATTTTTTTTTCTTGGCACATTTATATTTTCCATGAGATTTGTGCTCGATAATGAGGAACTCTAACAGACCTAAGCCAATCACATGGCTTGGACAGTAGGTTAAATGAAGCTGTGCCAGAAAAGCCAAACATACACCCAATACTACACAATGGAGTGGCAGCAAGGCTCTCTTGCCCTTCAGCACCCATGGGAAGCCTGTCCTCTGGAACCCTGAGTAATATTAACCATGGGCCAATGGCTGCATTTAAAGCAATTCTGTAGAAAAAGAGCTGTGAAAGGTGCAATTCATTTATAAATAACACATGAATTAAGAGCTGTCCAGAAGGTGATGCTGAAACACTGCACAACTGCAATGTTTGTGTGCTTAGAAAGGGCATTTAGTGGCAATGTTTCACTATATAGGGTAGGTGGTACTATCATTAAGTTCCTAACAAATTATATTTGGACCTCTCATTCCCTGTAATGACTCTGAAAATTTTATCTCTACTCTAGCTCTCACCCTTCCTGATTGTGATCCCAACATGAAATCTGAGTATTTGAAACAGCAGGGGAAATTAGCTGAATTTTGCATCACAGCCATTCACTATGAAGACATATTGAAACTGAAAAACATATAGTTAACTAAAGGAGATGAATAGTCTCCATTATAGGAAGACAGTAATATGATGATAACTTATAATTTGGAATAAAAATCATGTAGTTATTTACTATCTTTTACCCACAGATATTTTGAGTATAAAGACTTAGAAGATTAGAAAATTAGAATAAAAGACCTAAATGTCCACAAACAGAAAGAATAAATAAATTGTGCTTTGTTCAAACAATGGAATACTACATAGCAGAGAAAGGAATAAACTACAGGTATACCCATTAATGTAGAGGATTCTCATCCACATAAATGTTGAGAGAAAAAGTCAAATAAACAAAAAACACTATGGTATAATATTATTTATATAAAATTTTAAGACATGCAAAAGAGCATTATGTATTGCCAAAGGGTGCATGTAATTAATATATTGGAAAATAAACACCGGTGGCTCCTTCTAGAGGCAGGGATGAAGTGGGACATGCTTAAAGAGGAGTACATAGAGCTCTTCGAATGCACAGGCAATGTTTTATTTGTTAGCATGGATGGTGTTCACTTTATCTTTCTTTACACTTTCCTGTGTGTGTAAATAGTTGTAAAATAAAATTTAATAAAACAATGTGTGTGGTGATCCCTTCCCTTAAAAACTCAAAAGTCTAACTATGAAGAAAAGACATTTACACATAAAAAAAGGTAGATGACTACGAAATTACAAATGTGTAAATTCCAAATGAGTCTCGCTGATAATATTTCTAGAGTCTTCAGGGAAATTTTCTTTGAGAGAACAGAAAGTCTTTTTATCAAAGAGGCAGACGGAAATAGGCAGAGAACTAAGAAGAATATGATCCATGTCCATAATATTATGATGTATATCCTCCCACTAGAATGCTGTCTCCATGTAAGCAGGGTCAGCTGCTGTACTCAGTGCTGAATCCTTCAGTCCCTGGCATATCATAGGTACTCTCCACATTGAATGACTTTCATAGAAGAAAGACTGGCACTCCCCAATACCAGAACACTAGACATAGAGAACACATAGACATTCTGACAGATTAGTAATATACAGTACTTTATGCAGTGGCTCTGAACCTCACAGAACTTTTTTATCCGGAGGAAACATATAGTAGAATTTTGGGTTTAGCATTTGTAGCTGATAGATGAACAATGGAGATTAAAAAGGGAATTTAAGGATATATCTGAGAAAGCAATTAATTCAATCCTTTAAAATGAACCTTGATGCTTCTATAAGAAATAAAAATTAAAATGGAACCAACAAAATCTAGACCAGTTCAACCACTGATGGCAAAAATACTGAATTGAAAATTATTACACCTAAAATAAGATTAACTTTATTGTTTGCACTTGTTTCCAAAGTGGTATGGAAAGAAAACAGAAACATAAAATATTGATGTGTTTTAAATAGTTCTTTGTGTCTTAAAGAAAAAAAATAGACCTCAAAGGCATTTGCAGCCTTTACATCACAAGGCCAGATAAAAGGTGAGAGGTCTAAAATGACCACCCAACATGGGTCACAGGATGCCTAGGAAACCACGTGGTTTGGTACATTAAGTCAAACAACTGCAGATTCAATGAAAAATCGGTCTGGTAGTGTCAGAAGTCTATTAGTGAACTGTCTTTTCTAACTTTTTTAGCTGTCGCTCTGACAAGACACAGATTTGAAATCGTACACATTTGAGAATTAACAGTATCTACTATGTATTAACTTCTCAAAAAAAATACCGGCTACTCTGCTAAAATAATAAATATATTAATAACAAAAGTTTTTATTGTTGAATTTCAAAACTTTTTTGATGGTATTTATAAAAGCTACTTCGATGCTATCTCTTATTTTCACCATGACTTCACATTATCCTATCGCAAAATTCTACCCTTTCACCCAGGATTTCAGTTAGGGGTTCTTACACCAGAACGCACTGAGAACACCAAAGAATCCGAAGTATGCATGATGCTGGCAATTTTCACAGCGGAGATAAACAGGGCTTATGCAATTTGGTTGACATTTAGCTCCCTAGTGTGTATTCTTTGGCTTCTCTGGGTCCCACTATCTGCTGCACTGCTTCTGTCTATATCATCTTCATCAAATGATAGGCATAGCAGGAGAGTTGGAAGAAGGAGATGAAGGAAGATACAAAATGTATGAAGCCTTCAACCAACCACAATAACTTTACATTACCAGTACTAGTGGAAGGTTTGCTACAGGACTAAAAGAGATGTAGAAGAACTTATATAATAGTCAGGAGATCCAGTGGGTAGTCCAAATTTTGCCACTATCTCAGTGACCTTGGGACTAGTTACTTAACTTCTGTGGCTGCAATAATATGCTCAAATTAGAAAATCTTCCAGATCCCTTCCAGTTCTGTTCTAAGATTTGTTGATTTTCCATTTCCCAAGATAACCAAGAATTATCTATAAATAGAAAGAAGAAGATATTTCTCCCCTATCTTCATACTCTTTTCCAATACGTGCTATTATGGTCTAATTTTTTTAATGAAATCTTCTAGCAAAGCCAACGATTCCTCCATTACTCCATTATGAACAGAAGAGCCATATTTGTTTCCTGACCTATAAAAATGTTATAAACAAGTTTGTAGTGACAAGAGCCCTAGGCCTGGAAGATCTGGGGCCGACCTCTAGTTTACCATTTATTAGCAGTTTTACTTTAGAAATTATATAGAAATTATAGTATTGACAGTTACCTTGGAGATTTTGTCTTAAATTTCACTCATTTTAGAGAAGAGCAAACACCCTCAGAGAGATTGAGGGTAGATATTGCCAGAGGCATGATGGGAACCTAGTGAGGTTTTTCCCTGCCAAGACTTCGAAATCAATGGCTAAGAAAAAAAAAGTTAGCAACAAAAAAAAATTCTTCAAAAAAATCCAGTGTGTAACTTTAATATATTATGAGACCAAAGTGATGTCACCATGGTTGCAGAGAGGCAAGAGCCTTAAGGACTTCCACTGGACCTCTCCCACCTTCCTTCCCAGCACCCTAAGGCAGTGACAACTCTCAGTCATTGGACTCTTCCAAAGCCCCCCCTCAAAGTGACCATCAGCATACCTGCAAGCATGAAAGCAATGCAGAATCTCAGGCCCCATTCCAGGTTCACAGTATCAGAATCCACCATGTGACAAGATCCTCAGGTGATGTGTGTGCCCAGTGAACTTGAGAAGCACTGATGTAGAATACAATTTACAAACCACCAAATTACCCCGTGCTGCTTTCCTTAATTACAATCCCAGGCTTAGCTTTCCCAGTGTCTGCTTTACAGTGTTGCTGAGACCATACACGTGAACCTCATTTTGTAAAGTAGACATTTTATAAGCAAAAGGTACCCATTAGTTCCAAGTTCCTAAAAGTTTCTTCTACCTCCCAGCTTGTATCCTAGCTAAAAATCACCTCGAATTATTAAAAGGAATAATTCTATATGATAAAACTATCCTCATGTCTTAACAGAGAGTCTATAGGAAAAAATGCTTGTTAGGTTTTATTATAGAATTTGTACACAACGAATAATTCCATGTGAGCTCTTTCTCAGATCTCTGCCTAAGTCACTGTCTATGATTGAAGTACTTGATTGTGTACTGTTTTCACTGCAGACTGAGTGAGCTGTACTTGGTAAGTTAATAAGTGCTTTATCCAGAAATCATATTTAAATCCCCTTTCCAATTAGTATGCCCCACCTCAAATATTTCAAATAATGAAGTAAAATCCATTTTAAAAAAATTAATATATCTAAACAAAATATAGAGTAAGTGATTAATAAATAATAGACACTCAAATATAGTAAATGAACAAATGAAAAAAATTTGAAGAAATAAATTGCAAATAGGTTCAGCAAATCATGTTCCTACTGTTGGATTTAATCATCTGTTTTTCTCTGAAAATTCACGTCAAAGAGGCTACTCCTTAATGCTAAATTTTTCCAACTGATAATGTGATATGTAGCAATATATTTTCTTTGACAAGTTTCCAAGAAGCTCAAAACTATGCAGCTAATGTGAGTTTGTCATGAAGAGATTTGACCCATTGTGCTTTTCTTGAGTGTACCCTCCCTAGTCAATAATTCAAGAAGAAACCCACTTATGTTACTGAGATGTGAAATAGTTGGATGATCTCATGATTCCTGTTTCAGGCTCTTGACTTTTTTTTACTTAATCATAAGAGTTATCATTAGACTACTTAGAAACAAAGAGTATTAGAGCTTGGATGCATTTCCCATTCTTTTTTCTTTCTATATAAACTCCATAAATATATGCATCTACTGAAAGGAAAAGAAAGAGAGGAAAATAGATTCCATACCCAATTTTAATTTTCCTGGTTAATACAAAATATGTGATATTTTCAATCACCTGTACATATTATATTGAATAATGTAATTTTAGAGTTAGATTCTTAGAGATTACTCTTATGTATTCCACACTCACACCCTATTTTTTTTCCAACCTATTTTTATTTTCTTCCTCGTTTCTGTACACTACTTTATTTTTTGATTTCTTACTCTCTTATACAGTACTTTAGAATTTTTTTTAAAAAAACCTATATTAAAGTAACATTAAGGTTGTGAATTCAAAATGGTGGAGATGAGCAGAGGCAAAGGATAAGGTTCTGCAAGCAATATTATGTAGCATTTTAAAAACACTTTATACTTTCTTATATGTTGGCCAGAGGGAAGAAGGGTGAAATATTCACCTTTGTATTGTCCCTGAAAAGAACAACTTAATAGAAATTGTTTTCTAGGGTACAGAACCAGGAAAACAGTATTCTCAAACTCTTTTTTTTTTCCTTTATACTTTCCTTTCTTTTCTCACATTTATTTTTTATTTGTAGATATTCATGGGGTTCCAGTGCAATTTTGTTACACTGATATATTGCATTGTGGTGAAGTCAGGGCCTCAGTGTAAATGTCACTGAAGCAACACACATTGTACCCACCAAGCAACTTCCCATCACCCACCCCACTTTAACCCCAACCCCCACCCCTCACATCTACATTGTCTATCATTCTACACTCTGCTTCTGTGTGTACGCATTATTTAGCTCCCACTTATAAGTGAGAACATGTGATATTTGTCTGTATCTGAATTGTTTTACTTAAGACAATGCCCTCCGTTTCCATCCATGTCGTTCAAAGAAACATAATTTTATTCTTTTTTACAGCTGAATAGTATTCCTTGTGCGTGCGCACGCACGCGCACACACACACACACGCACACACACACATATGCAAACCATTATTTCCTAACAATCAACTTTGATCCTGAAAATTCTTTACCTGGTTTAAGGCAGCATAAAGACCTTGACCCCAAAAATACTTCTTTTAAAAAAACATAAAAATATACATGTGAGCCCAATTTTCTTCTTTTACTCATTCTGTTTTCTTGTTTTGTGATTTTTATATATATATATATTTTTTTTTATTTTTAATTATTATAGGTATGTACTAGTTGCATATCTTTATAGAGTACACGTGATGTTTTAATACAGGAGCACAAGTGAATAAATCAAATCAGGGTAATTGGGGTATCCATAACCTCAAGCATATAACATTTATTTGTGTTAAGAACATTCCAATTCCACTCTTTTAGTTATAAGTATACCCTAACTTGTCGATTTCACTTTCTTGTGCTATCAAATATTGTTCATTCTATCTATCTAACTGTATTTTTGTACCCATTAACCATCCCCACTTTATGACACCCTCCCCGCTACCCTTCCTAGCCTCTGGTAACCATCATTCTACTCTCTGTCTCCATGAGATCAATTGTTTTTAAAATTTAGCTCTAACATATGAGTGAGAATATGCAGAATTTGTCTTTCTGTGCTTGGTTTATTTCACTTGACATAGTGTGCTCTGATTCCATCCATGTTGTTGCAAATGGCAGGATTTCACTTTTTGTAGCCATAAAATATTTCACTGTGTATATGTACCACAATTCCTTTATCCATTCATCCATTGATGGACACTAAGGTGGATTCCATATCTTGGCACTTGTGAATAGTGTGTGCAGATATGTTTCCAATATGCTGAATTCTCTTCCTTTGGATATATATCCAGGAGTGGGATTCCTAGGTCATACGGCAGTTCTATTTTTAATTTTTTGAGGAAACCCCATGCTGTTCTCCACAGTGATTGCACTGATTCACATTCCCACCAACAGGACATGAGGGTTCCCCTTTCTCCATATCCTTGCCAGCATTTTTTATTGCCTGTCTTTATGATAAAAGCATTTAACTGTGGTGAGATGATGTCTCATTGTGGTTTTGATTTGTGTTTCTTTGATGACTAATGACACTGACATTTTTCATATACCTCTGGGCTGTTTGTGTGTCTTCTTTTAAGAAATGTCTATTTAGATCCTTTGTCCATTTTTAATTGGATTATTTGATTTTTTTTCCTATTGAGTTGTTGGATCCTTGTATATTCTAGTTGTTAATCCCTTGTCAGACAGACAGTTTGAAAATATTTTCTCCCATTCTGTGGGTTGTCTCTTCACTTTGTTGATTGTTTCTTGTGCTGTTCTGAAGCTTTTTAGCTTGACGAGATCCCATTAATCCAATTTTGCTTTGGTTGCCTGGACTTGGAGGTGTTATTCTCAAATTCTTAAGTGCAAAATATTAGTTCTTCCCCATAAAATACTTTACTCAAATTTAATCCAAACATACAAATTATAGATACTGAGTCTATTAAGATTTTAGATGGCTAATATTATTAGACTGAGAGGAGACCAGGTCGTAGAGGAACCTTTATAGACTTGCAAGTCATAGGCCTTCAGACAGCCACCATTTAAGTATCTCTCGGTCATCCTTAATATGAGGGCAGTAAGGACTTCCAGGTTACAGAGGATCTTCCAAGTAAATAACACCTAGTAACTCTGCCACCTGAAGTCTGACCAGTCTGAAGAAAAAAATTACACAGAAGTGCCTCCCTGGGTTTATTAAGTACAACATTCACTGGAGATAGTAAGAAACTACCAGTATTTCAGAAATGGAGAGCCTAGAGCAGCTGATGCTGTCTGAAAATAAACTGAGAGGTCTAGTTGAAGGAATTCAAAATTTATTTAGAAAAATTTCTGAATCTACTAATAGTTTTTTTCAAAAACTGTAACTTGGGATTCTAGTACAAAGCTAAAAGAAAAAGGTATTAAAAATAACTATAGCTACAATAATTGTTTAATGGATATATAAAATTAAAAGATCTAAAGTGTGATATAAATAGCATAAAATGTGTGGAGAGGAGAAGTAAAACTGTAGAGACTTTGTAGGCAATTCAAATTAAGCTGTTATTAGCTTAAAATAGAATGTTATAAGATATTTTATGTAAGCCCCATGGTAACTACAAAGAAAAAAAACATTTGTTGATACAAAGAAGATAAAGAGAAAGAAATCTAAGCATAACACTACAAAAATTCAACAAAGGAAAACAGCAAGACTGGTAGAAAGGAACGAAAAAACTATAAAGCAGTCAGCAAACAACTAACAGAATGGCTATATTAAGTCCTTACATATCAACAATTACTTTTAATATAAATGGATTAAATTCTCATCTAAAGAGATAGGTGGTGGAATGAATTTAAAAAGACAAGATCCAACACTATTCTGCCTATAAAGGATGCACTTTTGCCTTAAGGACACACATAGACTAAAAGTGAAGAGATGAGAAAAGATATTCCATACAAATGGCAACCAAAAAGGAGCAGGAATGGCTGTATTTATACCAAAGTAAACTTTCAGTAAATATCTGTCATAAGAGACAAAGAAGATCACTATATGATGATAAAGGGGTCAATTTATCAAGAAGAGATAACAAGTATAAACATATATGCATCCAACATTGAAGCATCTGAATAAGTAAAGCAAATTTTCTAATTATAAAAACATATAAACACTGGGATGGTTAATTTTATTTATGGACTTAACTGGACCACAGGGTGCTCAGATATTTGGTTAAACATTATTCTATGAGGGTGTTTCTAAATGAAATTAACATTTGAATCAGTAAAGATGATTGCCCTCCTTAGTGTGGGTGGGCCTCATTCTATCTGTTGGAGGCCTGAACAGAACAAAAAGGTAGAGAAAGAGAAAATCTGCTCTTACTACCTGATTGTCTTTGAGCAGGGACATCAGCCTTTTCCTGCCTCATACTGGAACTTCTACTATCAGCTCTCCTGGGTCTGGACTTGTCAGCCTCCATAATCACGTAAGCTAATTCATACACACACACGTGTGTGTGTGGGTGTGTGTATTCCCCAATATACTATTGGCTCTATTTCTCTAGATAACCTTGACTAACACAAGCATGTTGTTTATTTTTAATATAAGAAATACAAAGAGTATATAAAGAAGAAAATAAAAATCACCCATAATCCACTACTAGAAATAACTACTTTTAACCTGTTGGTATATTTCCCTCTATTCTTTTTACCATGCTATGTATGGACATATGGGTATATAAACATATGAATATGCATAATATGTGTATACTAGGTAAAACATGTATAGATATATATGTGCAAATATATGTAGGTGACTAATTTAACAAAATTGGGATGGTGCTGTTTATACAATATCGCTAACTTTTAAGTACAAAATTATAAGCATCTCTCATATCATAAAATAGTCTCCAAATTAATGGTTTTTAATAGTTACATTATAATCATTGAGTTACAGAAATTTACTTAACTGTTTAGATAATTCAATATTAATTATTTTTTCAAACTCTGATAACCTTTTAAGCATTATTTTTAGAAGTAAGATTGAAGAGTATAAACATTCTTATGTCAGAGGACACTTTTAAAGATTTTGGTGTATAGTCCAGAATTGCTTTCCAGGAAATATTAATAGTTATTTAAAAGAAATTATATGCTTGAAATATAAATATAAAATTAAGAAACCAAATTTATTAGTTTGCATAATGATTATAAACTTTCTTTTATTGAACTTGAAGTATTAAGGCAATATGGTGGCAGTATAAATGCAGTATGGTGGTAAAGAGTAGCCTTTGTAGCCACCCTGTATGGGTTTAATTCCATTCTGCTATTTATTAGTTAGGTATTGTATAAGTTTGCTAGGATTTCCATAATGGAATACCACAGACTTGCTGTCTTAAACAATAGAAATTTATTTTCTCATGGTTCTGGAGGATGGAAGTTCAAGATCATTCTGCCAGCAAGGTTTGCAGATGCCCGTGTCCTCACGTGATCTTTCTTCATGTATATTCATCCCTGTGGTGTTTTCCTCTTCTTATAAAGACACCAGTCCTATTGAATTAGGACCCTACCCTTACGAACTCATTTAACCTTATTTACCTCCTCGAAGACTCTATCTCCAAATACAGTGACATCAGGTTTTAGTGATTCAACATATGAATTTTGGAAGGACATGATTCCATCCATAATAGGTATGTTTGGCCAAGTTACTTGATGTCTACATATCTAAGTTATCTCATTTGTAAAATGAAATTGATAATAATACTTTATTGGCTATGATGAAGCTAAATGTGTTTTTATGCTTAAAGAATTCAAGAACAGTACCTATCACATGATAAGTTTTCAACAGATAAATAGTATCACAGTTAAAAATCGGGGGTTTGCATGGACATTGTATATTTTAATAGTGATACACTATTGAAAAATAGCTACTATAGCAGAATTTCTAAATTATTCATAATGTTAATCCTCACAATTATTAGGAGTAATTAGTATTTAATAGAGAAGAATAGAAACATTAAGTAAGCCATCCAAAAATCATACAATGAATTGACAGCATGATTAAGAATAAGAGCAAATGCTTCAAAGAAATTATCTGGACAACTAAAAATATATAGAAAAAATTAGCCGGGCATGGTGACACGTGCCTGTAGTCCCAGCTACTCAGGAGGCTGAGGCAGGAGGATCGCTTAAGGCCAGGAGTTTGAGGTTGCTGTGAGCTAGGCTAATGCCACGGCACTCACTCTAGCCAGGGCAACAGAGTGAGACTCTGTCTTAAAAAAAAAAAAAAAAGAAGAACAAATGCTTCAAGAAAAGGTGGTGGAAAGAAGACTAGTCATCAAATATGACTATATATAAATATGATAAATATTTATTGATTTTGTTAGGTGGAAACATGGGCTTATAAAAAATAAGATTTAAATCATTTGAAAGGGTTTTATTCAGTTCATGTTTTCTAAACTGCCTCATCTACACAGAAGGTAAATTTCCCTATACACTAGTTGCAAAATACTTATTAAGATGCTTAAAAGTCCGGGTGTGGTGGCTCACTGAATTACCAGCATGTTGGGAGACCAAGAAGGGCCTTACTTGGGAGCATGTTGGGAGGCCTCACTTGAGGCCAGGAGTTTGAGACTAGCCTGTGCAACATAGTGAGACCAGTCTCTATTTAAAAAAGTTAGCTGGGCATGGTGATATACACCTGTAGTCCCAGCTACTCGGGAGGCTGAAGCAGGAGGATCACTTGGGCCCAGGAGTTTGAGGTTGCAGTGAACTATAATGATGCCACTGCACTCTAGCCCCTGTCTCCAAAAAAAATGCTTAAGAATAAGAAAGATAAGTGCCAAGAGACTAACAGCATTCATCTTACTTCTGTATTAAAATAAAATTATTTGAAAATCAAGCAACCTACAAATATTTACTGAGTTGTATCTTGTGACTAGTAGTAGGCCAGGTAATATTGGGAATGCAAAAAAAGTTATGATACATGAGCAGATGATTAAGACAATACAGATATGCCCACAGTGTCTTGGAACATAGCTGATAGACACCTCACTCAGCATGGAAAGGGGAGATTGGGTAGGAATGCCAGTGTCATGGTGGTCATCCTGGAAGAGATGGAGAAATAGCATTGAGCTAAAGATGAATAGTAGATAGCTGGCAATAGGGACAGGGAAGGGGGATAGGAGACAAGGAGGGGAAGGGAAGACTCCGAGTAAATGGGACCACAGGACAAAAAACACAACCATGGGGAAAAAAATGCAGATAGCTACAAACAGTCCAGTGTTGCTTAACCAGAGCTCAAGGCCATGGGTGATGAAGCTGGTGAGGGAAGTGGGGCACGTCATGGATGACTCGTACATATTATCAAAGGAGTCTGAAATTCAGTCCATGGACAATGGGAAGTTGCAACAAAGTGCTGAATCAGCCTTATTGTTATTGACATCTTAAATATTTCTATTTGGCAGTAATGTAGAACATGAGATTGAAGATGACAAAACCACAGGCAGATAGACTAGTAAACAGATGTGATAGTCCAGCCAGAACTGAGGTACTGGGGATGAAAAGGAGCAGATAATGTCAAGAAGTACTTATGCATAAAAATCATCAGAACTTATGGCTGGGTAGATACGGAACTGTGGGAGAGGAACACAATTAGACAGCAATTTAGGAAGAGGAGCAATGTAGAGGGAAGGTGACACATTCAGGTTTCAAAATATTAAGATCAAAGTGATGACAGGTGGTTGAGTCAAAGTTGGATATATGAATCCATAGCATGGGGATTAAGGCTGAGCTGTATGGCAGTGAACACAAGAGAGTGGACAAGATTACCCACAGAGTATTAAAAATGACAAACAATTCAAAGATAGAAGCCTGAGAAACAGCAACAGGATAAACCAGATTAGGGAAGCCCATGAAGGGGGCAGGGAAGAGATGAGAACCAGCAAAATACTGGGTTAGAGAAGGCAAGTGTGCAGAGAATCAAACAGAGGGTAACATCAGATAGAAAGCTCACTGACTATGTCAAACAGAAAGGAATTGGTGATCTTACAGATGTCAGTGTATGCATGGTGAGGGAGCTAGGAAGATGACTGGGTTATAGTGAATCCCTGTGAGTAGGAAATGGATGTCTGAAAAGACCTTAGAATCTTCCTCAGCTTGTATAAGCAGGAGATAATGTCCCATCACCTAAGGTAATATCCCATGAAGTGTAGCAAACGGAGAGAGTTTACCAAAGTGCACAATGTGCAGAGACTGGACAGAGAAGTTTGGCCCAGATAGGGGGCTAAGGTTCAAGATGAGAATTTTCAGTCTAATGAAATGCCTTACTTGGGAGAACACAGCATTTCAAGTGGAGAACTAGACACTGGAAAAGGAAAGTGCCTGATCTTTAAAAAGAGGAAACAAAAGAACCACAAGCAGAACTAGCAGTAAGATTGACTTTTGATGCCATGCCCTGTGAATTACCCAGGAAAGATACCTTCGATACCCCCAGACTAAGGGCAGGACAAGTTCCAGAGAATGTACTGGACCTGAATGTGCAGGTAAAGATCAAGTGGCTCCATCAAAGGCAGAGGAGTGTGGGCATAGGGAGCCGGGGGAGCAAAGTAAAGGATTAGCAAGGGAAAACACGATTAAAATGTTTAATCTGGCAGAGATAGGCAAGATGGACACCAGAGCTAAATTGCTAGAACACATGAAAACGTTAGGGAAGTAAATTATCCAAGAACACTTGTACCCCCTAACATTTTTAAATAAAAGTTATAAAAAAGATATGTTGAGGCCGGGCGCAGTGGCTCACGCCTGTAATCCTAGCACTCTGGGAGCCCGAGGCGGGAGGATTGCTTGAAGTCCGGAGTTCGAGACCAGCCTGAGCAAGAGTGAGACCCCGTCTCTACTAAAAATAGAAAGAAATTAGCTGGACAACTAAAAATATATAGAAAAAAAAATTAGCCGTGCATGGTGGCGCATGCCTGTAGTCCCAGCTACTCAGGAGGCTGAGGCAGTAGGATTGCTTAAGCCCAGGAGTTTGATGCCACGGCACTCTAGCCCAGGCAATAGAGCAAGACTCTATCTCCAAAAAAGGATATGTTGAATAAATAAATAAATGAATAAATTAATGGAAAAAAATAAGAAATGAGATTGGTAACAGTTTTATTCTGTTTTGCTTTATCTAAATTAAGATGGCAATATTTTATCCATTCTTCGTTTAAAATTTCCAGTTTTTAAATTATACGTGAATTATCCCCCCACACCCAAATTTCTCTAGACAAGAGTTAATTTTAAAAAAGTAATCATTTTCCCCTGGAAAATTAAATAGAACTAGTGGAAGCCATTGATGGAAATCACTTGTAAACACTGAGAATTAGTTTTCCTCCACTATTGCCCTATTTCTCAGTGTCATCTCACTAGGAAAGATATTAATCTGTTTGGTTTTATACTAGAACCATATTTTTACATTTAATTAAAGACACAACACATGCACTAAGCACACCCTCACTAAAGGGCATGCCTTAATAAAGACAATGCAACATGATTCTGTAACCTAGCAAGGTCAATGCATGAGAAGAATAAATAAAAAGATAATTTAGTAACTGCTAGAACAATCTGGGAAGACAGGAACAAAGATCATGTCTGGAGGACAAAATGATGATAAAAAACAGAAAACGATGAGGTCACAAGGTAAATGATAAAGAGGACTAGACATGGAGTCAGGAGACAAGGGTTCTTGTTCTGTGACTTCGTAGTCCAGGACAAAATATTTAATGGATCTTGCTTCGTTCCCCTCATTTACAATGCAGAAGCCATCGTGACCTTTTAAAATCACAAATCAAATCACATTACTTCCTTGCTTAAAACCCCCCAATAGTTTCTTGTTACAATTGGAATAAAATCTAGTTTCTCCCCCATAACCCCCAGCAGCCTACATGAGCAGAACCCTGCCTGCCTCTCTGAACACATGTCCTTCCCCTTTCCTCTCAATTCACTGTTCCTGGCTTGCTTTATGTTCCTTAAACCCCATGAAGCTCACATCTGCTGTTTGTCTGTCTGGTATTCTGAGTGTCAATCCTCCTGTGGTTGCCTATTTCTTGTCATTTAGGTGTCAACTCAAATGCCACCTCCTCAGAGATGTCTGTCTTGACTTTCTATAGGAAAATAGCCAATCTATTCTCAACCATCAATCTCTACCATATAGGACTTATTTTCTTTATGAAACTTAGTACAGAAAATAATATCTTGTTCACTATTTATGTATTTATATATTGTGTGCCTGCCATAAAATAACTCCATGCCTATCTTGTTCATCACTGAAATCTCAGACTCTGCCTCACAGTTTATGCTTCGTAAGAACTTGTAGAGGAAAGAAAGGAAAGAAGAGAGGGAGGGAAGGAGCTGGATAAATAAAATATTTTGACAATAAATGAGAAAAAATATGGAAAGGTATGTTGGGAAAAAAATTCATCAAGGCATTATTTAAATACCACTTCATGCTTGAATATAGTTAATACTACAAACTTGTTATGATTTAAAGGAACTCCATAGACTATTGTTTTCATTTCTCGATGTTTCAGTGAAGCCTGAACAATGCAAAGATTTTTGTGCATATGTGGGGGAGTTAGTGTTGATTTGTATTTTAATTTTAATGCTTTATTTGGGTGAAACTGGGGAATGAAGAAACCTAAGAGACACCCTCTGAGCACAATCAAGATGTCAGCATTCACAAACCCATGTGCTACCCCTCTAAATTATACTTCTCCAGCTGGCTTGTTTAATTTTGAAGTGGATAATGCTAACAGTGCCATATCACACCCAAGCAGTATAAAACCATATAAGAACACAATAAAACAGTGATAAACAATAGATTATTTCAGTGGCATATGGCAGATACTGAATCAGGCCAGCTACAAATGCAACCCTTGGATTCTGTTTAAAAATCAGTGCCTGAATTATAGCATTAGTATTCAAGGCACTCCTTGTAAGCAACAAGCAATTATCCCAGGGAAGAGAAAGGGAGGGTCAGATAAAGGAGAAAAAGAAAGCACAATGGTCATTGGAGAAGAAAGATAAACTAGAATTAATGAGTAGTGTATGCATGACAATCTACAAGGAGCAATATAAAATGCATGAAGGCATTCAACAGGAAGAGATGGCAACAAGTAAACTGATATAAAGGAAAAAGATATGGAGAATATCAGTGAGAAGGGGAACAAACCAGAGAGAGAAAAAACAAACAAATGAAATAAAATTTCCACACTTTCCTGAATATCTGGGTATAAAATTGATTTTTCCATTAAAATGACAAAAATTCCACATTGTATCATAAAGAAAGATTAGAAATATGTTGCTTAAATCTTATCTTCCCCATCCCTAAGTAAAAATCCCCTCTTCAGAACACCTCTGCCCCATCCCCATCTTCTCCTGGGAGAGGGATTCTTCAAAACCATAAGAGGTCTTTGCATATTGCTGAGATTAAAGCTTCCAAGTGAAGAACCCAGGATTCAGCCCACTCTTTACCTATTAATATCCTATTTATGCTATGTATTTCAATGTAAACAAGATTTCCTCCCCCCCCCATACAAAGTGGGAGACAGTATACTTAGATACTAATAATTAATTCAAAAGGTTTTTTCCTGGAATGAGTAGGTTCTTGATTCTTCAATGCTGCTGGCTACCCACATGTTCTCAAGTGAGAGTCTTGTTAATGGATAGTTTCTTTATGACATAAGTGAACTGAATACAATTAATTATCCACATATTGAAATATTTCAATATAATTTGTAATAGGGATAATATCAGCAAGATGGCTGAATAGGAAGTCCCAGCCCTCATTCCCACTCAGAAACATCAATTTAATGACAAAATACTGACTAAGCAGCTTTATGAGAAATTCTGGATTCCACTTAAGATGTGGTAGTACCCCAAATGAGCATAAAGCAGAGAATAGTTGCATATAAATGAGTAAGAAGAGCAAGTTCACTTTACCTATATAAGTCTCTCCCCAAAGTTGACACGGTTCAGTGCCAGGTGAGAATACTTCAGTGTATATCCATGGCAGATCATTGTACTTTAAAAGTCAAATATATGTTTCCTTCATATTTTAAAATGTAGCTACTGACCCACCAAATATGAGTTTCACTGTCCACTTCTCTCACACTGCTTTCTACCCAATATAAATGCTTTGATCTTGACATTATTAGTAGAATCCACAAACCAAACAAAACAGTGACTTGCTC
>RJWJ010025504.1:0-23842 GCA_004363605.1 Indri indri | reverse complement strand
TATTCACACAGGAAAATAAAAAATTTATTTCAAATTAAAAATAAATTCTAGGTAGAGTCAAGATTTAAATTAGAACAGCAAATTTTTATGTTTTTGCAAAATAAAAAAATGCCATAGATAATTTTTACACATTGGATTAAAGAAAGATTTATTAAATAATACAAATAAGTACAAACCAAAGAAGGAAAATATTGACCCATCTCAGAATACAAAAAGAAACAACCAAAATATACCTCAGGACATTGACATACACCATGAGCAAAATAAAAATGTCAACCATACTCAGAGTAGATATTTGCCACATCTATAACAAACAGAGTAGGTATCCAGAATACGTAAAGAACTACTAAATAGCAATAAGAAAAAGGCTAACATTTCAATAGAAAAAAATAAAAGAAATTAATAAGCATTTCAAAGACATGAACACACAAATGCCTAATAAACATTTATACAAATGTTCATTTTAATAGCTATCCATAAAATGCAAATGGGAACAATAAGACATTATTTTACACCCATCAGATTGGTGAAAATTAAAAAGTTGACAATAACAAATGTTGCTGAGAGTAACTAGAAAAAATTTTCTTACGGCATGTTGGCAGTTGTGTAAATTGTTGCAACCAGTTTGAAGAACAATCTGGCAGGACATGGTAAGACAGAAGTAGAAAATAAGCAGGTACCTCCCGAGAGAGTTCACTTTCTGGGTACGTACCTTTGAGGACCTCACATGTAAGTACCTGATGAGACATAAACTAAAATATTTATTAAAGTATTATTTTAATAGGAGTAAATTACAAGCAATCCTAAACATCAATGGATAGAAGAAAAGATAAATTGTGATATGTTTATATAATAAAATATGGTATAGTAGCTGGTGAACTAAAGCTCCATCTATCTATACTGATAAATTGTTAAACATAATATTTAGCAAGTATAGCAGAATGTCCAGCATGAAATGACAGAATCTTTCAAAGTTTAAACATGCAAATAATAATATATATTTTAAGAATATATGCATGTATAGTAATAATCTAAACACTTGTATAGAGCATAAAAAGTACCATCGTCACATTTTCTCTGCATGTGGAGAGAAAAGAATGTGACCGATGGAAGCAGCTTAAAGGTTTGCAAACTTTTGTAGTGTTTTACTTCATCAAAAATTATAAAGCACCTATGGCAAAATAAAATTTGATAAATTTACATATGTATCCAGATATTTAATTTTTTTTGCTTGAAATATATTCAAAATTTTGATAATACCCTTTTTTAACATTTAAAGAAGAGCAGTCAGGGACTAGGATGGATTTCAATTCTTAGAGACTCTGGCTAAAAATCGGGAATCAGCCCCAATGACCTAGACAGGCAATATTTCAGAAGTGATTAGAAAATATATTTTAGAGGGAAATTAGAGAATCCTTCAGCATCTCCTTAGATCTTTTCCCTGAACTATGATAAATAACTTTAAATACATGAATGGTCTCTAGGTGTTATCTATGATTAAAGGAGAAAAATTTCTGTTAAAGGAGAAACCAGAGCTATTTGCAGCAATGCAAGAAAAGGGCAGAGAGAAGAGGACAATTATTAAAAGTTAAATGAGTACCACTCGGGACTATAGGCACTCTGTTCTGGTTGTCGCTTTTTACCTGGCTAGTCCAGGGAATTTTTTTTTTCTGTTGAATATCTGATGGTAGCAACAAGAATGGTCACAAATGCTGGGATTCAGGATGGATAGTAGAAAAAAATCCCTGATGTGCAATTTCTTATAAATATTGAGGCTGAGCAAATTCAGCTTCTTTGAATTATACATTAAGAAAAGGAAAAATAAATGAGGAAATGAAAGGGGGCAAGGAATAAGGAAACAATGAAGTTTCCATCTCTGACATAGGAACCAGAATATCTAGAATTTAGTCCTCTTTATTCCGTTAAAGAATTGTTCTTTTGTTGTTTTATTTTTTAGGCAAATCTCCCTTTGTGGGTTTCAGTTTCCTCCATTGTAACATAAGGGCATTGAATTAATGTTAACTACTTTCCTTTTAAGGCCCATTGTCTCTGAAATTCTAAATCTATATTTGAAGATCACCATGCTTTTGACATGAAATTGCAGAGGATTGGATCATTATCATTCCTAACTAATGTCCCTAAGAAGATAAGTTCCTTGTTGGTTCAAGCCTGGTACTTCCTCAGTCAACATAGCAATACTACGCTGTCCTTGACAGTGGGCATGGTACAGGTATCCCACTGACACTGATTAATTCGCTGATCTTCCTAATGAGGCAAGATCCCCATGACACCTCTGTTCCCTAACACTGGCAGTGAGCCAGAGTAGTTAAGGATGTCTGCTGCTGCTTAGTTCAATAACTGTATGAGAATTCAGTATTTAAATAAAACACTCTCATCGATGTCAGTGGCAACTAAGATATTTCTGATGCACCAATGTTCTTTTGGCACTTGCAGAAATGTGATATACTCAGGAAGGTTCTTCTTGGTGAATATTTTACAAGAATTGGTTCTGTTTATGTAAGCTACTGCCTCAATCTTGGTCTGACACTTGTTAAGGGAGGCACTCTGAGGATGGGTATTGCTCTTTTCTGTTTCCTAATATATTGAATTGAATTATATGTATGTGTTGAATTGTTTGATAATATAGCAAAATTTGCATCTAATGGCTCTCTGGTCAAATTACAGGTTTCCGAGTTCCCTAAAATAGGCCACATCAGATGTCTAACTGTGTAGACTTTGCATAGATCCCTTTTCAAGTCTAGACTATGTAAATGATCTGGCATCCTGGGGTATCAGCTCACTAATAGAATTGTTTAGGGATGGTCCCAGATGTGGTTCGTACCTCAGTTTAGTGTGTAAGTGATTATCTGCGCTTTACTGCAGCTAAACATTTTTTCCACACTAAGCTGCACAATAATGATTGCAAACTGGGGAGCAATAATTTCGGTAGATAAAAGTAAAACTAACAGAGTCCAAAAATGCCGTGTTAACAGTTCACTGATCATTTAATGGAAACCACATCTATTAAATGTCTTCATACTGTGACAAGAAATCTTTTCTCACTGAAAATAAAGCTAAACTCGTCAGTAAGGAGAGAAAAGCCGCTACAAAATCAAAACAACAAATAGTTTGGAGTCAACTGCTGTTCAGTATGGTCATCCAGTATTATAATAGTCAAAATTTATTTAGCACTTCTTACTCTTTTACAGGCTATGTTCTAAGTACTTAAAATGGGTTCTCATTGACCACTCACAACAACTCTATAAAGTAAAAAAGTATTGTTATCACTATTATGTATGAAGCCCCTCAGAGTGGTCAGGGAGTTTGATCAAAGTCAAATGGTAAATGATAGCAAAAGAATAAGAACCCGATAATCTGGGTTGAAAGTCAACTATCTTAGTGTGGTTCCTAGATCTTGGCATTAAGAAAGTAATGTTTGTTTCTCTTGTATAAAAAAATGTTATTTCTAGCCACAAATTATAATAAAAATTTCTTGAGAACAAAATTATTTTATGTATTTGATGATCTGTTTATTTACATGTAATGAAATTCTATTGGGAAAATGCTGGAACAATGAATCCCAGGTAAAAGTCTTTATTTTTTGGCATGTCTTTTACGGTCACATCTTGTTTCACATGACACAGCCCATCAAACCATTTTTAACTCCCTACCTGACTGGCACTGAATCTGCAAGTTTGCAAATTAATTAGTTGAAAACCAGTGTGCAAAAGAATAATGTTTTAAACATTAAAGAATAATGTTTAAAAAGAATGTTTTAAAATATTCTTAACCCGGAAGTTTCCCAGCTGTTGGAAGATTCCCAACACTGCTCCCGGACTCAAAGTTCTTTCCTACACATGTTCTATTTTCTCTTTTCTATCCTTTTTGGTAGAACACATATATAGTCATATAAACAAAAGATTCTCTATTTTAATGTGGATCTTAGAGCACAAATTTTGCATGGTGTCCTTATTTTTTACATAGGTTGTGGCAAAAAAAAAAAAAAGGTTGTTATAAAATGTATAATAGGAATAGCTTTCCTCATTTATAAATGGTAGTAATGTTCTTGAGCCAGGCCACACGAGACTCTCTAACCTCTAATGTCTTCTGAGGTTTCTTACTAATGGTACAATCTATTCACAGAATCATCTTTTGTAGCATCTTATGGAAAATGTAATCTTTGCAAGCAGAGGATACATCTTCCTTCCTTGGTAAGGCTGGAGGCAGAGTTTTCAAACTTCAGCATTCAAATTTCTTCTTGCCACAGCGAAAGAGTTCGTAGGTCCAACTCTTTCTTTTAGATTTGAATGGTTCTCAAAATCACCCAGATTTGCATTTTATAACCAACAGATTTTTTTTTTCCCAAAGAATTTCTGTAAATGGAATCCCCTTTCCCTATCTATACTCTTAGAAGTTTTAACAGATCTAAAACACCCTGAAGTTACATGCATGTTTCTGGGAAAATAGTCAATAGCTTAAAACTGACCATTTTTTAATCAGAATGGATTCAGGACCTTATCACCTGAAGATTTCATGACCAATATGATTTGAGAAATAATTGATATGCTTGTAGTCACCATAACTGAAGACAAGGAGGCATGCAGACTATTTGGTTTAAGCAATTTCGTTTTATACAGTGTCTATACAGACAGTATTGTTAGTAAGCAATAAGTGTCCACAGAACACTCCAGACTATTTTCCAAATTATGTTTTATGGAGCACTTGAGCTATTCAAGATATTTTATATATTACTATACATCCTCTCTCTCTCTCTCTCTCTCTCTCTCTCTCTCTCTCTCACACACACACACACACACACAGACACACACACACAGACACACACACACAAATTTCTATAACAAAATCAACAGACGGTAAATTGCCTACTATATTACCCCCTCAGAGATTTACAACTAAAGCTCCAAAAAGCCTTATGCAGTAGAAACCAACTTAACTATTTAATTTAACATTCCCCCAAAGTATTCAATCTATAGAGTAATTTTTGTCAGAAATAATTTGAAAGATTCTTTTTTTAGCTAGAATGACATATGAGGGATTTTAATATATATTTTCATGTATATGTATATTTTATTTTAAAGTTATTAGCATTTCCAAAGATTGTGTTTATTGTTGTCATGATAGTAAAATTTGAACCAGGCAACAGGAATAGAGTCTCTGCAGTTTTTAAATTTGAAAGATGTCTGTGAATATATGCTCAACAGGAAGAAAGTGGCATTTTCCTTTACCTGTATTTAATCGCTGATCAGGCAGCAGTGGGCACTTTTGAAAATGCTGCTCTATGCAACAGCTGTGCAATCTTTCATTATAATTAAATCATTTCTAAAAAGGGTCCTTAGAAAAATCACATAACGCCCACTTGAATATTTCTGTAGATCCAATCCATTGTGATGAATGGTGTGCTCGTATATTCCCTTGCTCCTTATCTAGTTGTACAGGATAACAAAATTCATCCATCAGCACAAAATTATGTAGGAGAGCAAACTGGGCTGAAAAAAAAATGAAACTTTTATCATCCTTACATTATTTCTAGATGTTGGAGTTTCCCCCCACCCAAGCATATTTTTACTACTACATTTTTTTTTTTTTTTGCATCTGTCTATATTCAGAAGGATTTTAGAAAAGCTAAGCAGTCTCATAAAACCTTGTTGCCTGTTTCTCTCCTGGCTTCACATGGCTCAAGAGTCTGCCTTGCAGACTCCGTGGGGAAAAAGCTTCCCTCACACCCTCCCCAGAATCTGTTCCATTTGAATAGATAATCATTCAGCTGTAGTCAGCAGCTGCCGCCTAAGGCAGTGCCTAAACCTAATGCAGCTTCCTAAGAGACCCAAAAAGTCATTTAAGAATCTGGCTGGCTGGAGTATGTGAGAGCTGCTCAGAAGACCGGAGTGTACTGAGGCAGCACGTTGCCTCTTCCTTACTCACGGCAATGCCCCGAAAGCACTGAATTTTGTATTCAGAGAGGCCTGCTTATCTTGGCTTTCAGCATCAGTTCATGGAGGATGGAAGCAGGTCACAATTTTGCTTCCATTTCCTTCTTATGGGTCAAAGAGTATCTAGCACAATAATATGCAGTTGATCTATCCTTTAGAATAGTCATCACTTTTCTCAAATAAGTCATTGATGAAATATAAAGCTGAGTATAAGCAGAACCACCCTGATTGAAGCAAGCCTTGGATATTGACACCAGTCTCTTTACTTTCCCTTATATATCCATGCCTAAGGCATTTCCATGGAATTACAAAAATCTGAAAAGGAAAAAAATGCTTAGAAAGTAAACATCTAGGAAATTTCATTTACTGAAAACAAAATTCTGTTATATTCTTTTATAAATAGAATTGCATGCTTGGAGACTATGGCGGGATGGACATTTATATGAAATGTTAAATATGTTAATCAAATTGTTGTTTTGATTTAATTAACTTTGTGGCACTTCTTTTACGGGACTAGGCTGAATTTCCTGAGGAACCAGAACCCAGAAATCATCTGAATATGGTTTAAATGAATGGCTTTTAGATGATAATTTTTCACACAGTTCTTCCAGTGACACTAAATTTTGCATTATTGCTAGAGCATACCAGTTAATTTTAAGGCCCTGTTCATTTTTGATGTTATGTACTTTCCCTTTGATTGAAATGCCTTCAACTTCTTCACTTGGTAAATAATGACCTTTTCTTAAGACCTAACTTAAGTTCCACCTGGATAAGGGGACCCCTTTATCCACTGGACAGTTCGATGCTCAGTCACTGCACTCATTATTATTATCTTTTAAGAAAAATGATGATGGATATAAAATGAGGTTAAAATCACAAACATGACCACTGGCACTAACTGAATACTTACCATGTGCAGGTACTACTGTGAACCCTAACTGCAAAAGTCATTAATCTTGTAAGGTATAATTATTATCCCCAATTTACAGATGAGAAAATCAAGGGAGAGACAAGTTAATAAACCTCACCAGTGAAAGAACTAGCAAGTGCAGAGCCAACATTTGAACCAAGCTTAACCTTGGAACCTGTAGTTCTAACCATCATTATATACTGCTATTACCAATTACAATAACTTAGTAAGCTCTATAGAAGCTATTAATTTATAGGCCCTCCTGGAGTAAAAGATGAATTCCTGGAGAATAAGAAACATGCGTGTCTATTTCCAATGCTTAGCATAATGGTCACCACAGAATTAGTATTTAATAGAAGTATTCAATAAGTTAATATCAAATAACAATAAATATAAAAATAATTAGACCAGCTCTTTCTGGATTAATAATAAATTTTTTTGACTTTAGAGATACAATGAGAACAGCATTTGCTAAAACGAAACTTCATGAATTCTAAGAAATATGTTGATATTACATATTCTATGATACCTTGGAATTTGTTTTTGGATACCTTAAGAGACACATGCTTTTAATGTTTTTAAAATTCTTCAAGGGACTTTTGTTTTATAAAAAAAAAGTTTACTAACCTACATTTCTTCTTCCACTGGTATCTGGTGTCTGAAGAGCTAGTGGGTCTCAAGATCTGCCCTGAT
Organism: Indri indri; assembly: GCA_004363605.1. Classification (NCBI taxonomy): domain Eukaryota; kingdom Metazoa; phylum Chordata; class Mammalia; order Primates; family Indriidae; genus Indri; species Indri indri. The sequence goes on along the minus strand of RJWJ010025504.1, from coordinate 16,288 downwards.
ATTTGTATAGAGACATAAGTTTATACATTTTTAAACATCAAAGGAATATTTTCTTTGATCTCTTAACTAAATTTTATTATTTAACTGAGGATGTTTGACCCAATTCACCACAAAGCTAATACATGACAAAGGTGTAAGGCATTTGAATTATTAAACTCACTGCAAAAAGGCACACTGACATCATTGACTATACTAGTTAGTGTCCTTTATAGCCACTGATAACTTGTGTATTTCTTCTTTTTCTGTGACTAATTGGCCTTGCATATTTGACAGTAATCTTCATAAGACTTGCAGGCAGCTGCACAATGTTATTCACCTGTAGTAATAGATATTGGTTGCCAAAACAAACAGATAGCCTAAGTTTTTATAAGAGAAAAGAAGGAGTATAACTGGCTATATAAAAACATACTTGTGTATACCTGTTTTCCAAGTGAAGACATATGAATATGGTGAATATTAAAATTGTCTGCAAATATTTACATCCTCAGTACAGTTTTCTACTCCATTGATGTTAACCTTAGCCATATGACTTGCATTGGCTGAAAGAATGTATACAAACTGACAAGATTTTCACTTCCAAGCAAAGACATTACGAGTTCCTGCCAACTCTCCTCTTTTTTTCCATCAGAAGAAAATCACATTTTAATAGTTTCATCTTCAGACTTCCATAATGAGATGACATTTGGAGCAGACTGAAAGCTAACATCCTAGAGCACAGTCTCAGCTCACAACCACACAGATAAGCCCTCCAAAAGAGACAAAAATGTTATTGCTTTAAAGCCACTGAAATTTGGGGAATATTTGTTACATTATCATAAAAAAAAACTAAACAGTAAGTGGGAATAGCAAAACAAAACAACTAAGATCTAGATCTCTAAAGATCATAATGCTGCAAATGCCAGAATTATTAGAAACAGATATATAATAACCATACATTAAAAGTATAAGTATGTAAGGGACTACAGGCGCATGCCACCAGGCCCAGCTAAGTTTTTCTATTTTTAGTTGAGACGGGATCTCCCTCTTGCTCAGGCTGGTCTTGAACTCCCGACCTCAAGTGATCCTCCCCCCTTGGCCTCCCAGAGTGCTAGGATTACAGGCGTGAGCCACCCCACCCTGGCCGAATTTGTCAATATGAATCAGCAGTCTAGTCATTTAATAACATATACACTGTGAATAGCATTCATGTAATTAAAAGGGTAAAGAATTGCTTTTAATGGCACCTTAACAAAAAAAGTGTCTAAACTAGAGCATTGATTCGGTAAATCTCTCTTTACCAGCAATTATTATGACTAGTAAAATATATTTTCTAAAGATATATGAGAAAAAGAAATCACTCATAATGACAACAAATATTCAGAATATGAAGCTGACCATAATGTGTGATTTAAATTTTAGACAGATATAGCCACGGATATAATACAGACAGACTGTAATTGGCCCCAAATATCCAGTGAGAGTGTTAGGTAGAGAGCGAAGGATTCCTAGTCTCCTAGGGACTATGGTGCAATTGCCCCACCTGGGAAGAAGGACAGAGTTGGAGCAAGACCAAGATGGGGGTCTGGGGCTCACCCTTGTCCTTCCCAGGTGGGGCAATTGCACCAAGGTACAGCACCCACTTTCGTCCTTAGAAGACCTGGAATCCCTCACCATCTATCTAACAAGAGCAATAACTTCTAAGTGAAGAAGTTCATAGATAGATTTATTTTTTCTTTTTAGTTTCTCTTCACTTAGTATTTATATAACAAAGAAAACCATATTAAATTTAAAGATGTTATTTTTTACAGTATTACATGTAGACTTACATCAAAAGAGTAACCTTGAAAATATTACTTAATCTTTAATTACTTTTACTAAATATTTTTACATCAAATTACAATTTTAGTATTATACATACTACTGGAATGTTATAACATTCTACTGTGTTTATCTCTGATCTTTTATTCAGTAACTGCTTGATATTCAGAATTTATAGTTTTTCACAACACAGATCTGTATACACCGATAAAAAAAATGCAGTTGAAATCTGAATACTTGAATTGTACTGTCTTACTTGCTAGTTAGCCCTAATCATAAATACTTTCTATGCTAAGTCTTGTTATTGAAGAAAAAATATCTTGCAGCTCATTTTTTTCCAATAAATAAGAAAATGTTTCTTAAGAATTTCAAGATGATTAAAGATTGTTCAGTGTTTCCCAGATCATCAGAACATCATATGAAAATCATCACAGCCATCTGTTCTCAATCACCAGAGACATGAGAGAACAGTTAGTAAAGATACATTGAACACTCAGGCTGTAACAGGAAAATACATCTACATAGTTAAAAGACTTTCTGCATTGACCTAAAAGCCATTCTATTTTTACCATCGCAGTAACCCACATACTCCTTTTATCAATCAATTTGGGCTAGGTCCGGCGATGTTAACATACAATCCCCAAATATCAGCACCTTATATAATAACAAAGGTTATTTGTCATTCTTATAACATCTCCAAAATGAATCACTCCAGCCAGGTCTTTACACCAGGGCCCAGCAGTGAAGCAGTTCCTATCCTGGACATTGCAGGTACGATGGTAAAGGGACAAGAATGAGTTGGTGAACCAAGAACTGAATCTTGTAGTTTCTGCTCAAACATTGACATTCAGTATCTCTGCTCACCTCTCATTTGGCACATCAAGACAAATGGCCTGAGTTCAAAAGCAGTAGTAGTTGGGGAGGAGATTGAATCTTTCCCCAGGAGGGCGAACCACAAGTCACATTACCAGGCATGGTTTTGAAGAAGTAGGGAACTATGCTCACCTAGAAAAAAAGCAGATGGTATTTTGAATGATATTGCAATCTATCACTCATCTGAAAATCTAAACCTTTTCTAATAGTATTCATTCAAGATTCAAAGAATATATATTGGATCCGCCTGCCGTCTGCATGGCCCGCTTCTGGCTCAGAGCCCTTGCTCGGGGGCTTTGCTTCCGAGTCCACCCTAGTCCCAGCTTGGGGACTCTCGTGCTGGGGCATAGCAGGCTCCGAGCTGAGAGGCTTTGGGTGGCTGCTTTGGCAGGCCCTGAGTGGAGCGTGGAGAGCCCTGCAGTCAACCTCACCCCACCTGACTTGGCATTTGTGGGTCTCTGGTGCCTGCAAAGCAGCCTGCTGCTTGCTCACCCCAGCTCCATCCTCTGGGCCCTGATTGTCTCCTGCATGCTTGGCCTTGGCCCCACCCTCCAGGTTGGATCGGCACAGCCCCACTTTTGGCTCAGAGGCCCTGATCAGAAGTTCTGCTTGCAGCTCCTCTGCAGTCCCAGCTCTGAGGCTCCCATGCTGGAGCCTGAGGCTGCACCCCAGTGCCTCTAGAACTCCCGCCAGGCCAGAGACACTGCCCCCAAGTCTCCAGCACTGCACCTGGACCCCGAGTTTACCTTTCTGATTTGAGAATCAAATAGGTTCCCAAGACAGATAAAACTGTATGTTTTTAATGTACATTCCAATCAATATGTATGTCAGTGTACCCCCAAATCCAAAAGTTAGGGTTTTTGTCATTTTTTTCTAAAAAGTAGGCATGTATGCATTTGTTCACTAGATTATTTATAGAATATGTTGCATATGCTGGGAAGACAGTGATGCAACAAAATCAATATTGGGAGAATTAGATAATGTTTAAGTAAATGAATAAAGCAATATATATATATTGTGATTAACATTTACTGATCACTTAATATGCCTCCAGTAGCAATTCTTATTTCCTAATTTTATTCCTTTATGTATGGCCCCTCTTTCAAATTCATTATAGTTTTTCTAAATGCATTTGCTTTATATATTCCATTCTTTATGATGTATATACTGTATTAGATTATCGTAAAAATGGTAAACGTAAAAGCAGTAAAACATTTTAACATGTTCACACTTCCTCAAATGGAGAAAAATCATTGCCCTGATTGACAAGACTATTTCATTGAAAAACCTCATGCAGCAGATTTAAGACTAGAAGAATACATAGCACACAAAGTATATATGCTTAAGTCAATTCAGTTTTATTGTATTGTCATGGTTAGTGAATTTGTTTTCCCATTTTTAATAGCATTTTTGTATGGAAAATAGGTAATGGAACAATGTTCCGATGAAATGACCACTTTATCACTTTAATAATTTATTTCCAAAGTAATTTGCTGTCACAATTATTTAACAATGATGTGACAAGCAGATGCTGTAATTATTTTCATTAATATTATCAAATGATAGTGTTTAAAAATGAAAGAGAGCCATGATTATAGAGAGTTTCTGGTTATGAATAGAAAACCTTTTAGAGAGAAGAATTTTTTTTTCCATTACAGGTAAAAGGAGTCAAATGGAGAATATTGAGAAGGTTAAAATTTGAAGTGGGACAAATGGGATTGAATAGAATAAAAGCAGAAACCTCAGGCCATATCTTGAATTGTCATGCAATCAATCAGCAAATATAAAGTTCAGATGAATAATATCTGAAACCTTATCTTTTATTTTTCCCTTTATTTCTTACTGCCTCTTTCTCAACCTTTTTATCAACATAAACTTATTGCATCTTTTATATCTCATTTACTTTTTTTACTTGCATTGCATCTGAAAAATAAATTATAGCTTCTCCTTTTGTCTGAAACGACATACAAACTAAGTATTCTGTGGGTGAGTTTGCCACCCACCCCTCAATCTATCAGCATAAGAAAATTCCCCGACAACTCATACTATCTATCAGTTAATTGTAACAAGACTACAAAGATGTGAAATATAAATTAATATAATGGAAGAATATTGGTCTGTTAAAATAAATAATTCACATGCATATGTATTAGTACCACATCACCTACAAAAAAAAAAAAGAAAAGAAAAGAAAAGAAAACTTACATGGGAGGAACTTGGGCTGAACAAAATTACCCAACAAGTCATTTGAACATTTGGAATCTTTTAAATTATTGTTTTTACATTATATTTTAAATTCTTTCCTTTTTTTGTGAAGAAAAAATGCAGTTTACCCTATGTGACATACTTCAATTTTTGCCTTTTAGGAATTTAATTTTATTCATGAAGTTCATTGTTTTAACCAGAAATAGTTTTGGAGACCTGCATCCCCTATACACTGATGCTGTTGTCACTGTTATTTGGTGCTAAATCAAAGTAGCATTTGATTATCACTTTATTTCCTGACCTCAAGTAAAACATCTTTATAAAGACAACACAGTTGTCCATTTTCATCCCCTAACCCCCTCAATGTGGTTTTTCTCCCTCCACTAATACCTTCCATGCTTTTTTCACTCTCTCTGCAACGTCCAGGTTCTCATCACATTTAATACTCAGATATCCACTGGTTAATTAAATGATTCTCTTGAGTCTAACAATTTCCCTCAGAATATGACTGAAGAAAACATTGGACCCTGAGTCCCCTGATACATAAGTAGACTGCAGTAGTAACAGATATTGTCATCTGCCATTTTTTAAATATTATTATTCCTTATTCCTTTATGTATTCATTAAAAAGCTCTTTGCAACAATTTAAGACAGAAACATTCCAGGTTTTTCTCCTTTTTGGAAGATATAATTTTTTTTTTCTCCTTTAAATTTTACTAAATACTTAGTCTAATTCCTCTCCACAGGAAGCATTTTTATTTCTCTGTTCTTCGTTGTTGTTTTGTTTCGTTTTGTTTTACTTTGGAATAAAATCTCGTGAGTTAGAGGACTAGTTATGTCAACATTTTGTTAAGTAATTCTGATAAAATAGACAATATATAGTTACTGAGTGCCTATTATCAACCAGGTTCTTTGCATGTATAACTTCACTTAATCCTCACAAAAAATTTCCTTAGCAGTTATTCTCTGCATTTGTTAATGAAGAAACTGATTAGAAATTCAAAAACCAAAATATGAACCTTGGAGATAATACTACCTTCTCTAAGCTTTTCGAATACAGTAATTTTGTATATTGTCAATGTGAATAAAGATTGTCTCTTTTGACCTTGCACTTCTCATGTTGTCTAGAAATGAATTCTGTTTGTAGGAAGAGCTCAGTGAGTGAGAAATTAATTTCTAGTATTCATGTTCCTAGTTTCACATCTATAGTATACTTCCATGGAACTAAAGAAATCATTCGTTCATTCAATCAACAATTATTTCTGGAGCATCTACTATGTGGAACTACTTAGGATAATGAAGTAAACAAGACAGATATTGTCTCTGTACATAATGAGCTTCCATTCAGTTGGGAATAACATGTTAACACACAAGTTAATTAACTGTAGATAACTATTTTGAATGAAGTAATGTAAAATGATTTTAAAGATATAATGATAACTTGAACTAAGATGATATCATTGGAGGTGCATATAGGTAGATTGGCTTGACAAATACTTCGAAGTAAAACTAATTGAACTTGTAATTGATGGAAGATGAAAGGAGAAGTGGAGATTGGAAGATGTTAAAAAAGACTTCTAGGTTAGGTTATGGTACCACAATGATGGAATTTCTTACTCAGTAATGGCAACTGATATCAATGGCTTCTGGTGTTCATGTTAAAGTGCTCAGCCATACCTTGGCAACACATCAATTCTGTTGTCGTGTTGCCATGACTGCTTTGGGCTGGGTAATTGCAATAACTGAAACCAAAGGCCATAGCATACTACTATAGAAAAGCCATTTGTTTCTGCAGGTAAAAAAGATCAAGACTAAGTTTCTTTCATGGTCTAAGAACCCTTTGCATTTCCATCAGTGGCCTTTCACATTTTCATGCTGTGTTGTTTGGAATACCTGCTATTAAGCTACCTATTTGCTTCCGTGCAACTGTTGAACGCTTTTTCTCTTCTCTTACACAGTGACCTCTCTCCTCTTAGCCCAAGTGACCATAGTATTATCTCTTCTGAAACCTGTAGGCACCTGCTGTTAGTAAGGCCACCTCCCACTGCTAGTTGCCAAACACTATTAGATAAGTAGCTGGTATGAAAAATATTTATATTATGCTACCCAGAAGATAAATACTGCTTAAAGAGGCACCAACAGACTCATTAAAAACATTTGAAAATTGTATCTTTCTTGGATTCAATCTTTCTGAAGAACAAAAATTGGCTAAAGCTTACACTTTATAAAATTTGATTCCTGTGGTTAACTGTTATCCTGTATAGCACACACACACACACACACACACACACACACACAGAAAAATTAAGAACTCTAAATGTATTATTTTATTTCCTCACTCAACCACATTTTTATTTTCAGGAAGAGGGCTACAGCTTTCCTCCAAATTAAAGTATGCAAAATGAAAAAAGCAGAAGTACATACTGACAAACAGATAATGATTACATTCCCAACATGCTCTGTGTCACTTTTTGACCTCCTTTCGATGACAACAAATTTGTATAGAAGTCACTGCAATTGGATTGGTATATTTGGGTATTCCTGATAAATTGTTTCTCAATGGCACTACCCACTTATGATTGAACACACAAACTTACAACAGTCCATGTTCTTTAGAATTGTGTAGTACAAACGGAAATAAACTGAGACCCAAACTAAGCATAAAATAATGATAGACTAAAGTTTTTTGCTTTTAGGGCCCTCAGATATTTCTAAAGAAAAGTATGATACAATAGGATTTTATAAGTTTAATAGTCAAACCTATCTTTTGGAGAAGATTCTATAAAACCACAAAGAACATTTTTTATCAAAATAATGAAAAAACATTTAGAAAGTTGTACATTTTGTTCGATAAATTAAAATATCTATCTAGCTCATTCTAAATTGGGGCCAAGTCCATTTTAACTTTATTTTAACATGTTTTACCAAATGTTACGATAAAAGCTTAATAAAATTATGACTAAATAAACAGAAATAAAATAGTTGCTACACATTGTGACATGGAGCATGATTATTTCATTTTCTAGATTGTCTATGGGGTTAAATCATCTTTAACGTAAAAATTGTCAACTGCATCAAGCACATGGAGGTGGACTGGCTACAGGAAAGAGGTTTCCCAAGTCAAATTCTACTTTTTTAAATTCATCCTGCTAAGACCTCTAGCCATTCTTTAAGTCATAGAGTAACTCTTCTTTTTGTTTTCACCAGGTTTTGTGTAGTCAACTTTTCAAGAACTAGAGTTTCAGTTTAATCCCAGTTCTTGCAGGAAAAATCGCTTTCTTCTGCTTCCCAGTTAGTACCTGCAGCATCCTAGTTCCTCAAAGACAGAGGACCTCCATCGACTCTAAATAAAGGAAAAGATGAGAGAGTTTAGGAGAACAGTCCCAAACATCTTTCTAATCCAGCAAGAAGTGTTTTGGTATAATACGACACTGAACTCAAATAGAGAAAAAACATGGATGTTACAAGCTTTAGGTTTTGTCCTATACTGACTAGTTGGCATTGGATCAGATGACATAACCTGGATCTCTGAATTTCCATTTGCAAAAAAGAAGAATTCAGATACATTTTAAGCACATCATAAAGCCTGTGTATCTGAAACCAAATGTTGAAATTGGTTCTTTAGTCCTGGTTAAAGTGCTGAATGAACATTGTGCAAATAAATACAAAGAAATTGATAGAGTGGAATAGTGCTGTAGACTAAAAACTCGTCTCAGATGGCATAATGACAGCTGGGGAAGTTTAGATAAGGAAAAATGAAATGTCAGGATTCTTGTCTTGAGGTTTGCAGTCTGCTGGCATATGCTTCTGTTGAAGCTGTGGGAAACCCTGCTTTAATCCAATTGTTGAAAAGGGCTGGTTTAAAAAATACATAATGTGCTTCTTACTATGATGTAGAAAAGGGCCCTATTTAAAACTGTGAGACAACAAAGAACCGTTAAGTTATATATATTCAGTTTTTTCTAGTTTAGAAAATTAGAGAAGGCAACTATCTACATAGTACTGAAAGCAAAAGGCAATTTATGAAAATGTATGCAAGGCTATTTTAATACTGGGGGAGAATAACACTTAAAAATATTTCATAACCCAAACAGTTCTACCTATGCTATGTGAAAATCTCATTGTAATGCCACTTTTATTGAAGCTTTTCAAAGACAGATATGGATGAGTGCTACTACACTGCCACCTGGTGATTAGGCAGGTAGGAGGGATTTGAGTGAAAATGCCTGACAAAGAAAAAGCCTGTTAATGAGTATTTAATAATGCTGAATTTCTCTAACATATCCAAACTCGCTAATAACTTGAACGTGCTTTGCATCACATTATGTATTATGGAATGGCATGTTCCTGATAAATTTTAAATTGATTTCTATCAAAATGTGTGTGTTCTCCATTTTGTATCTACTTGCAGCTAAATTCTTTCTTGATTTATTTTAGTGTGGGAAAAGTAAATGAGCAAACTCTTTGCAGAGGTTCGGGAGTTAGTGACCTATCCCTGGAAATGGGAACGGAAAAGAATGACATGACCTAAATTTATTCTATTTCAAATGGTGCATTTGATGTTAGCAATCTTGACTTGCACTGTCAAACTCCTCATTCCATTTAGAGATACTCATTGACTTTAGAGTACTGCTTTTTCCTTTTAAAAATGATTTTGCCTAGAAGAGAATGGCGTCAGCAATTTAAAGTTGGATGTCAAGGCAACAAATACAAAAAACAGAAGGGAAGATGTGAGCATTCTATGAAGTTGCATGTTTGTTTTATATTATCTTTTTACCCCGGTGTGAGAACTGTAAACAATTCTAACAAGCAAACATAGGTGTTGAGACAATGGAATTGTTAGGCAGCTCATTTTATGAACAGATTTATTTATCTAGTCACAGGTATGGAGGTAAATTTAATATTTACATTTATTTCCCTGTCCATTTCTATGCATTTATCTACTAAACTATAAGAGAATCTATCAGGAATGACAGATGGAACAGACCCTGTGGGAATCCACGTGGCAAAGCCATGCTACAGCAACTCGACTCTTCCTCAACAGAGCTAAAATAACTTCAGGAATTCAAGAACTGAAAAGTGGGGAGAGTTCTTGCCAGTGTTTTCATATACACAGCATATTCTTAGTGCTTATGAGAAATTATGAGAAAGTAGTTAACCACTAATGTGGATTTCCAGATGAGTTAGAGCATCCTCTTTTCAGGCCACTATTCAAAATGTCAGATCTTATAAGCTTTTGGTTAGGAGGTAAATTTATAATTTATTAATTTGTGAGGTAAATAATAACCTTCAAGTATGCATGATCAAAAAAATATCTACACCGCTCGTGAAGTTCCACACAGTTATAAATGCAGGCATGTTGAATAGATGTCTTATCCGTATACCATTTGTAGTTTCACTATATTCATAAGAGGATAGACATATCCTTTTTGTTATTACAGAGGGTGAGATTTTGCTAGCAAGTCTATGTAGCCAAAAAGGCTATAAAATGGTAGGAGGCAAATAGTGAAAACAGTCCCTTGTGGGGGAGAGGGTGAGGTGTAAAAGTTAGGATGTTTTTAGTGCTCATATCCTGAAAAAAAATTTTCCTATCCACCCATTTTTATCCACTGATAGTTTAATTCTGCGTGTTTCCCCATTGGTATATTAACTTGGCTAGGCTAACAATTAAAACTGGAGAGCTAATTTATTTGAGCTGAGATTTGTTCCTTGTACTTTAGGAAGAAAGGAAAAGAACACAATAATATGAAAAAGCCTGAAGGAAGAGTATTGAACAAAACATTTAGAAGGAGAATCTTTTTCTTATAATGGACAATCACATTACTGTGGGCAGTTCTAGTCATTGCTCTTCCGAAGGACAATGAGAGCTGGACGATTTATGCTCTCCTGAAACCGGGGTGTGCCTGCTCCCGGTGTTGCTCCCCCAGGCTCACACAATCCTCACTGAACAGTGGAATTTTGGTTGACCAATTTTAGGAGCACTGAATAAGTGACAAAGAGGTTAGAAAGGACGCAAAGAGAAGAAATCTCGCTATCTTCTTCTCTGCATTACAAACTGTCAGTGAAGTGCTCAGCAGATACAGGCACTAATAAATCTTGGTTTTGACTGAAATTTCTAAAAGAGAAATCTGAAAAAGCAGAGTTTTTCTATCTGGAAATATGAAGGCTGAAAGAATGTGATTCATTTCTATAAAATCACAAAGAGTGACTTGTTCACCAAATTTCAGAATCTCCTGTAAGCATCATGTCCATGGTTAGAGGTGCATTACAGCATACAAAGCACTTTAATATTCTTTATCTTACTTTACTTCCTTTTCCCACCAATTCTGGAAAACAGGTAGTATTCTCACTGTAGATCTGATGAGACAGGATCTTGGGCGATCTCACAACTCAAGTTAAAATCAGCTGTTTTCAAACTCATTGCAATAGCCTGAGTGGAGATTTTTTTAAGACAAATAGAAAAAGCCCAACTTCACACACCATAATTTGAACTTATTACACTGAGAAGCCAGTTAGGTACAAAAGGAATTAATTCAACAACGTTTTGTAGATAATAAAGCTCTATAGTCCGTAGGGTTATTAGCGTTGTTCAGTTAAAATTACTATTTTGATATTTAAAACATGGGGAGCAATGCTCACATTAAAATATATCTTGATAACACTAACAGGACACATAACTTTTAGTCTCTATATTTTATGTCCCTATAAATGTAATGGTAACTACTAAGTCATGAAAAATTTACAATATATTATCACCTTTTTAAAAAAGGAATCTGATTCTAATTAATAAAAGTCATAAATATAATATAGAAATTTTTACAAGATCATTAATCTATAAACATTTTAAAGAAGTTAAAAAATAATATTGACTCTTCTATAATGAAAACCTTATGCATAATTAATAAAGAATATTATACCAATATTTGATAGGTTCTGTACAGGGCATTTATTTTTTCCCTATTACTATAGAATCCAAATCAAACAAAACGATTCAAATACACAGTCATATTAGTCAAACTTTGTTTGTACCATATAAATAACACTTTGATTTTTAATTTTTGTTACAATATATGCACTTGATTTTAGAATATGTAATTGTAATTTTCAATAGAGAATAAACTAATACAATAAATTACTATAGGAAAGAACACATATGTTCTTCCATTTCTTTTTTAGCTTTTAATTGGTGAGCTTTCTTAGGTGAGTCATCATCCCCCAAACAAAGAAAATAGAAATATTTATGAGCGACTCTTAAGTAAGTACTAGATCTAAGCCTTCTGTCGCCTTATCAACAGGCAAGCTTGTCTCTTGCTTTAAATTTTGTCCCTGCTAGCATATATAATATGAAAGAAGGAAAACGACTCAATGAATAAGGATTATAGTATGCTTTATAAACTCCTTTTATGGATATTCATTGTCTAAATCTTTAGTTACAGAAAAAAACAAGATTTCACGTATTTGAAACAACATGGTATAAGTCGTGCGAGCTTTTGTGTTATATACACTTTTTCCTTTCACATACATAAAGTGAAAAAAGAATATTGCTTTCTTCTCTAAATGGACACATTCCATTGACATTTCAGAAATATCAATAATTAAATTAAATATATTGATAAATATTAAAACTAGGGATAAAATAAGAAACTAGAATGGTAGAGCAAGCACCAACTAGGGTGTGCTATTCCCTATATTTCTTTTCCTACCCCATCACCTATAAAAATGTAACCTAGAATATTAACAATGTTGTGTGTCTTCCCTTTTTTTTCTTTTTGGCAGTCTAGGTAAAGGTTTGTCAATATTGCTGATCTTTTCAAAGAAACAGGTTTTGGTTTCATTGATTCTTCCTATTGTTTTTCAATTCTGTTTTATCTCCACTCTGTTCTTTACTATTTCCTTCCTTCTGTTAACTTTAGGTTTAGCTCGCTCATCCTTTGCTAATTCCTTAAGGAATAAACTTAGGTTATTCACTTAAGACCTTTTGTCTTTTTTAATATAGACACTATAAATTTCAACACTATAAATTTCCTTCTGAACACTACTTTCATTGCATCCCATAAGTATGGCATGTTGTATTTTCATTTTCATTCTTTAAGTATTTTCAAATTGCAGTTGTGATTGCCTCCTTGATCCCTTGGTTGTTTAAAAGTGTGTTGCTTGATTTCCACATATATGTGAATTTTACAGTTTTCCTTCTGTTTCTGATTTCTAGCTTTATTCATTCCAGTTTCATGGTTAGATAAGATACTTTGTATAATTTCAATCTTTTCAAATTTATTGAGACTTGTGTTGCAGCCTAACACAGAGTCTGTTATAAAGAAGGTTCTGTGTGCACTTGAGAAGACCGTATACTTTACTCTTAATGGGCGAAGAGTTATTATTTCTATTAGATATAGTTGGTTTATAGTATTGTTTAAGTCCTATATTTCCTTACTGTCTTCTTCTAGATATTTAATCCATTCTTGAAACAGGATATAGAAGTCTTTAACTATTATTGTAGAACTATTTCTCTCTTTAATGTTTGCTATATTTGGAGACTCTGTGTATACATGTTTATAATCATTATATCTTCTTGATGATTGACACTGTTATCAATATTTTATGTTCTTATCTGTCTCTAATACCACTTTTTAACTTAAAGTGTATTTTGTCTGTATTAGTACAGCCATCCAGTTCTCTTTTGGTTACTATCTACATGAATATCTTTTTCCATACTTTCACTTTTAGCCTACTTATGTATTTGGATCTAAGATAGGTAGAATGTAATTGATCATGTCTTTTTATCCACTTTGCCAATATCTACCTTTTGTTTGATGGGTTTAATCCATTTATATTGAAAGTAATTATTGATAAGAAAAGATGCCATTTTACTTTATGTCATATCTTTTTTATCCTTCATTCCCTCCATTATTAATACCTAATATTATAAATTTATAATAACTTTTTATGAGATTGTCTTTTAAATCACATGAGAAATAAAAAGTAGAATTATAAACCAAAAATGCAATAATACTAACTTTTATATTTACCCCTGTAATTACCATTACCAGTGACCATTATTCCTTTATACGGCCTTGAGTTATCAGTAATGTCCTTTCATTTTAGCCTGAAGGACTCTGTTTAGCATTTCACATAGATCAGGTCTCCTGGCTATAAGTAGAGACATTACCACCAACCTTTAAAAGAAATGAAACAGAGAATCCTACAAACAAACATTAGCCAACAAATTAGATAACCTAGGTGATATGGACAAATTTGTAAGAACACAGAATTACCTAAATGGACTCAAGAAGAAATAAAATCTCAACAGTCCTGTAACAAATAAAGAGATTGAATTAGCAAAAAAAAAAAAAAAAAAAAAAAAAAAAAAAAAAAAAAACCCAAGAAGAAAAGTCCAAGATCAGATAAGTTTCCTGATGAATTGTACCAAATATTTAAAGAAGTAACATCAATTCTCAAACTTTTCCAAAAAATCGATGACTAGAAAACAGTTCCTAACTGATTCCTTGTGGCTGACAAGAACATTACCCTGATGCCACAAGAACAGCCAATGGGAAAAACACAGTCTCTTCAACAAATGGTGCTGGGACTTAATATCCACATACAAAAGAAGGAAGTTGTATGCCCACCTCCCATCATATTAAAAAATTAACTCAAAATGGATCAGTGACTTAAATACAAGAGCAAAAATCATAAAACTCTTAGAAGAAAACATAAGGGTAAATCTTTATGACCTTGGAAGAAAACATGAAGGCAAATCTTCATGACCTTAGACTTAGTAATGGATTCTTAGATATTACACCAAAAGCATGAAAATTCAATTAAAAATAGATAAATTTGACTTCATCAACATTAAAACTTTTGTGTGTAAAGGACATTATCAAGAAAATCACAACTACAGAATGAGAGAAAATATTTGGTAAAATACAGCTGATAAAGGCCTACTATCCAGAATCTATAAAGACCTCTTACTAGTCAATAACAAAAAGACAACTGAAGTTAAAAAATGGGCAATATTCTCAAGTAGACATTTCTCCAAAAATTATGTAAGCAAGCACATAAAAATGTTTAAAATCATTACATTAGAGAAATATACATCAAAATCACAACAAAGTATTATTTCAAATCCACTAGAATTACCATAGTACCAAAAAAAGAAAGGAAATAAGCATTGGGCGAGGATGTGGAAAATTGGAACTCTGTATAGTGTTGATAAAAATGTACAAAGATTCAGTCACTGTGGTAAGGACTTTTCCTCAAAAAGTTAAGCATAGAATCACCATAGAATCACAATTCCACTCTTAGCTATATATCCAAAAAACAGAAAACAGATAGTCAATTGCTTACACAAGTATTTATATTTACAGCAGTACTATTCACAATAGCTGAAAGGTGGAAATGGTCCAAATGTCCAGCAATGGATGAATTAATAAACAAATTATGATTACAAATATATAGTTAGCTCCCCATATCTGTGGGTTCCACATCTGTGTGTTCAACCAACTGTGAATTGAAAACGTTTGGGAAAAAAAATTCCACAAAGTTCTAAAAAGCAAAACTTGAATTTGCTGCACACCAAGTACTGCATTGAATCCACATACATGAAGTGTTGTATAGGTATTTTATTAGGTATCATAAGTAATCTAGAGATATTTAAATTGTATAGGAGATATACATAGGTCATATACAAATACCGCGCCGTTTTATATAAGGGACTTGAGCATTCATAGATTTTTGTATCTGTGGGAGAGTTGTGGGATCAATGCCCCACAGATACCAAGAGACAACTGTGTGTGTGTGTGTGTGTGTGTGTGTGTGTGTGTGCATGCATGTATGTATTATTCAGCCAAAAAAAAAAAAATAGTGAATAGTGATACATGTGGCAAAGTGAATGGACCTCAAAAATATACTGAGTGAAAGAAGCCATACACAGAAGTTCACATATTATATGATCTATTTAGAAGAAATATTCAGAATAGAAAAATTCATAGAGACAATGCAGACTTGTGGTTGTCAGAGGATAAGTGTGGGCAAGAGAGAGAGAGAATTGGGGAGAAACTTTAATAGATAAGAGGTTTTACTTTGGAACAATGAAAATGTTTAATTTTTCTAAAAAATAAAAAAATGTGTTTTGCATCTAGACAGAGGTAAGATGACATTAAACATCTCTTAGAAGAATTAGTCACAGCTCCCTTCTTATCTCCAACCTAATGAATTCCTGAGGCTTTGGTTGACATCTGGAATCCAGCACTATCAGGAGAGGAAGAACAACCTGCATAAGAATTGTGCCATGTGGTTGGATGTTTTGAGCCACTAGTCTTTTCAGTGGAGCATTAAAGCTTGAAATCTGAATACCAATTCTCTGCCTTAAAGTCATTTACCCACTTTGAAATGGGAAAACTGAATTTTACCACAA
>RJWJ010025503.1:0-23913 GCA_004363605.1 Indri indri | reverse complement strand
TGAAACTCTACATGTATTAAATAATCACTCCCCATTCTTCCCTCCCCTAAGCACCTGGCAACCACCATTCTACTTTCTGTCTGTATGGTTGGTTGATTTTGACTACTTTGAATACCTCATATAAGTGGAATCATGCTGTATTTGTCTTTTTGTAATTGGCTTATTTCATATAGTATAATGTCCTCAAGTTTCATCCGTGTTGTAGCATATGTGAGTATTTCTTTCCTTTTTAAGGCAATATAATATTCCATTGTATGTATATGCAACATTTCGCTTATCTAGTCATCTCTCTGTGGATACTTGGGTTGCTTTCACGTTTTAGCTACTGTGAATAATGCTGCTGTGAACATGAGTGTACAAATATCTCTTCAAGATTATGCTCTCAGTCCTTCTGATATATACATGGAAGTGGAATTGCTGGATCATATAGTATTTTTGATTCTTTGAGGAACTGCCATACCATCTTCCACAGTGTCTGCATGTTTTACGTTCTCACCAACAATGTACAAAGAGTTCCATTTTCTCCACATCCTCACCAGTGTTTATTTTCTATTTTTTGATAGTAGCCATTCTAATTGGGGTGAGGTAATATCTCATTGTGATTTTGATTTGCACATTTTCCTAATGATTAGTATTGCTGAGCATCTTTGCATGTGCTTATTAGCCATTTGTATATCTTCTTTGCAGCAATGGCCATTCAAGTCCTTTGCCAATTTTCAAATCAGGTTGTTTGTTTTGCTTTTTAATTTTAGGAGTTCTCTATATATTCTGGATATTAATCTCTTATCAGATATATGATTTGCAAATATTTTTTCCCATTCTTTTTTTTTGAGACAGACTCTTGCTTTGTTGCCCAGGCTTGAGTGAGTGCCGTGTTGTCAGCCTAGCTCACAGCAACCTCAAACTCCTGGGCTCAAGCAATCCTTCTACCTCAGCCTCCCAAGTAGCTTGGACTACAGGCATGCACCACCATGCCTGGCTAATTTTTGTATGTATACATATTTTTAGTTGTCCAGCTAATTTCTTTCTATTTTTATTAGTAGAGATGGGGTCTCGCTCTTGCTCAGGCTGGTCTCCAACTCCTGACCTCAAATGATCCGCCCGCCTTGGCCTCCCAGAGTGCTAGGATTACAGGCATGAGCCACCACGCCTGGCCATTTTTTCCCATTCTGTGGTTGCCTTTTACTCTGTTGATATGTCTTTTGTTGCACAAAATTTTGAAATTTTCATGAAGTCCAATTTGTCTATTTTTGTTGTTATTGCCTATGCCTTTGGTGTCATATCCAAAAAATCATTGCCTTTTTTTAATGTTTCATAATGAGTTTAAGATGTTTTAAAATGGCATATAAACTATCACTAAATTAAATTTTAAAACATAAGTGACTAGAATGAGAATGAATAAACTAAATTACAGACTAGGATATGAATAATGTCACAAACATAATGTTGAGCAACATGAGATGGAAAGCCTAAAAAAGCATGATCTACTTATATAAAGTTTAATATTAAGCAAAGCTAATGTAAGAGCACCTCCTGGTTAATATTCAGAGAGGGGGTAAGGTGCTGAAATGTTTTGTTTCTTGCTCTGGGGTGTTGGTTACATGGGACAATTCACTTGTAAAAATTCATTGAGTTGTACAAATGTGATCTACGCATTATTCTGTATTTGAATCATACTTTAAAAAGTTAAAAAAAATTAAGCTTTGAGAAGCTCGTGATAAAGAGAAATTTCCTTGAGAGTAGGAAAGATAAGTAAAGAAGTACTCAAACTATTCAAATCTCTGTTCTATGGGATTATGCATTCACCGAACTTGGTCCGTAAATTTGGCCATAAGTTTTAAAACAGACATTAGATCCAAAGAAACAGACATAATCAGAAAGCTATTTTTCTACAAATAAAAGGCCATTCCTTGTACTGAGACTGGAAAGAATTTTTCCCATGAGTCTTCATAAAGAGGGAAGTGAATGGCCCAGCGAGCAACATCCTTGTTAATGTAGCAAAGACATTCATAGAAATCATTCTTGCAGAGTATGGAGCAGTTCAGTTACTGGGATGCCTTCTGGTCTGATTTAACTTCAAACATTTCAAAGTTTCTAGAAGGGTGAGAGATCTATGCACACCTTAGACAATGCCCTAACAATTTTTCTCCCTTTAATGATGCTTTGGCAATGGTTGCGGGTCAGTGAGCTTGCGCTCACCTATTCTGACAAATTCTAAAGCCTGATATTCTTTGTAATGTTTTAAAAGTTGGAGTCAGCTTGAGTCTTTGTGGAACCTGAGAAAATAGATACATTCCAGCAAAGATAGTATATCTCTGAGATGGCAACAGTGGGCAAGGTCCAGATTCACTTTAAGAAATAATAAATAAGGTACAGTGAAATAACTTGGATTTTCCTTGGTAATTCAAGTTCTTCTCAGGTCTCCCCGAGCATCAAAACCTGGACTGTGGTTCTGTTAAGTCAGGAGATGTCTTTTGTTATTCTTTTACCTCTTTCAATGCTTGTAAGTGCCTTTAACAAAGTAGGTGCCCCCAAACATTTGTGGAATGAATAAATAATTAAATTCTGCTGTCTGGTAGACATAGCAGTTGTAGAAAATTGAGTTGAATAGCTGTCAGAGTCTAAAGAAATTCTGAAATTTGCCTTAAAGATAACATAATATTCTGTCGTATTTCTATATACCTTGTCATTTGTTCTCTCCTGAATAAAGTAGACACAGCTCAATTACTGCTTAATTCATGATTCTAGTAGGTTGAGTAAAGAATTTTAGTACTTCATAAAGAAGAGTTTGATCTAAGGTAATTACTTTTAAAATACTATTTTTCAGTTCCTATGGAATTTGGTGAGGAGTTTAGATTTGTAATAATTTCTTATTAACTAGTGGCATAATTCTTAATTATTTATCATAATTTGTTTGATGCAACGTGTCCCTCTTTGACTCTTCATAAATAAGAAATCAATACAAATTAATCTGAATAGACTATACTTGAAAAATAAAAAAATCTTTTCTCTTTTTAAATCACAAATTAGAACATGTGTTCTTAGTTTAAATTTTCAAAAGTTGAAGAGGAACAACTCAGGACTCCAAAGAAATACAGGGGAAACAATTCGTTCCTTAAAAGATTGCCCTTAACAAAAGTAGAAGTTTTTCTAATTAGGACTTTTTAGTATGCATAAGAAAATTTGGGAAAAAATCCCTAAATTCACTGTATTAATATTAATATATTAATAATATAATTATCATAATTAATAAAGAAAGTCTGCCATTAGAAATGATGGGATTTACATTTCCACATCCACTTAGAGCAAAACTGTTTTATTTTTCCTACTGGTTCACATACTAAAAGCTTACATTGAAATATTTACAGAATACAAAATTTATAATTTTTATTTGTTTCTTCTCACAAATGAAGTGAGTAGGCATTACCATCAGCCAGATTTTTTAGATAAGGAAACAAAACTAAGAAAAGTCAAGTGATTTTCCAAGGTCAAGTAACTGGTGGATGGCAAAGTTAAATTATGAACTAACCATATCTGACTCAAAGCCCGATGTTCTTTCTGACGCCCTCCTTGCAGAGTTTCCTTCTCTTTCCACATATACAGGGAAATAGCTTCTGCTAAGTCTATCATACGTTGGAATGATTTACAGGGGGACAATGATAGTATATGAGTGGAATGGAGATGAGAACAATCAATAAATGACAGTATTAAGGGAGCACTAATGAAACTTTAATTTGAAAATTGCTTCAAAATGTACTCCAAGGTAGACTTTATCACCATACTCAGATTTGATATGAAGATAAACTAATTTTATGCAAATGCTGAAGTGACTTAACAGTTGTATACCTTGATGTGGTCCTTAAGGAAAATTGTCAGAACCATTAATAAGTTTCTAAATGATTAGGCTACTTTAGTATTCTAAAAGACATCTTCCTATAAATTAATGCTCCTATTACATTCTGATTACAGCAAATTGCTTGCTTTCCAGGCCCAAGTTTGAAAGTTTCCAGTCCCTGCATTTTTGTGCTTTCCCAGTTGTTGGCTTTCCATTTGGTCTTGCCACACCAGAACAATGAATCATCTTGTCCATTAGCTGAGTTTGGAAATTCTGTGTTATTCAATGAATATGTTTTTTTACCTCGTCCCTTTGATAATTTGAAACCTGGCAACATAACTGCTTTCCCAAATGCATCTGTGATGCAACGTCAACTAGTTTTGTTTTGAGCAGCAAAAAGCTGTAATTTTTTTTTGTCCTTATAAATCAAGTAGAATATTTTAATAATCGTCACTGTGTTTCAGAATAATAAAAGGTTTGAGATAATAATAGTGAGTGATCTCCAGAGGGGCTGCATCATCAAATAATATTAGAAGCCTCTCAATTTTTATAACTTGAAGGAAACAGAAATGTGCCAACTGAGTGATCACCCCGATTAACAGCATCTCATAGGAATACAGTTATTCATTTCTGTTTTATGAATTCCCACTAAAGGAGAGTCAAAACATTAAAGTTGAAGTGTTGTTTCTTTGTTTTTAACGGTTAAAGCATGAACGGAGGGACACAAGTGAGACAACGTATGCTAAGGTAACATGCCTTTCATGCTCCCTACTGTGAACAGGGCACACAAGGACATTGGTGTTTGCTCCATCTTGAAAGAATGTATAAGACTTCATGTCATTGCTTTGTCACTAAAATAAACATCCGTGAATATTGGAAGTTGGCTCTTATGAAGTGTCAGTAAATGGAGTCTAGTAAATGAGAATGGTAATAAATTATTGAAATTTGGTTGATTGTATAGACAGAACACAGTGAAGCATATCCTTTAAGATACTGCCAAGTATGCAATCCTTATTGTGTCTGGAACTGGAACTGTGACGTTGATTCCAGGACTCTGTGTGTGCATGGGAGTATAATGGAGTGTATACAAACTAAAATAGTTTGGAAGTCACTGAGAGGTAAGTTTGAGGATGGCTTGGCATACTTTTGTGGAAAATCATAAAAGTAGTTTGTTCTGAAAGAGTACAATTACCAGGCACATATTTTCAGGAAAGAAATTATGGTCTTACAAGGGGCTAGCAAAAGTTTATTTACCTTTTGGTTTATTAGTTCCTAAAATTTTTCAGTAAATGAAATAAGTTGTAAGATTTCCACTATGAATACCTTCCAAGATAACATCAGAACTGTTACCAAAGAGGATATTGTTGAAACTAGTCAAGTGGCTTCAAATTTAATAATCACAGTACCCCCAATATTGTTTTTGTTTGCAGCTTGTCTTTGGTCTTCCATTTATGTTTAAAAAGTATCACCATACACAATTTTAAGAACTCAACTATACATTAAAAATGCCTCTTCATTGAACATTATGCCACCTTTAATACAAATATCTAATGCTTTCTTTTAACCTAGGTTAAAAAATAGTCATATGGCCAAGCAACATAAATGATATCATGTATTCATTTCTTAATATATGTTTCATAACTAGTTTCCTAACAATGAGAGATTTACTGTCTCTGTAGGTAGGACATTGTTTCCTATCCTTTTCTTGGCATTCCCATTGTTGTCTCAAACTGAGTTTATCATTTTACCCCTAAATTCAGTTCCACTTCTTCTTGACATGATTGTCTTTCAATACCAAGGCTGTTTTCTCAGAGTTTAACTATGTTTGTACATTTAAATAACAGATACCAATCTGACTTACAATGAGTTAGAATGATTGCTCTGTTATCATCATATATTAATCATTATGAGGAACCTAAAAAGTTCCTGTCATTAGTGTCATTACATTTCTTTCCCAGATTTCACCATTGCTGAGACCCATACTAAATTCCATCAATACACCAAGGTAGCAGAGCCTCTGAAAATATTCAAGAAAGACTTAGCTTCATTTCTGAACAAAGTGCAAAAGTTTTCTATTTTATTTTCCCCTCTTTTACAAGGCTAATACCAGCTTGTTTTTAAGGAAGTATTGGATTCTGCAAGACAGAACAACTTCTTGTACATTGCATAATCCTACTTCTGTTTATATTTTATGTCAGTTGAATCAACTTCAGCTTCCTTCTAGCATTAACCAATGATAGTAGATTTAAAATGGCCATTGAGACAAGTTATTCTACATTGCATTTTCATTTTGTTCTCAACAATTAAGTTAAAATGGTCAAACATAGTTTTAGATTGTTTTTTTTGCACTGGTAATCAAAGCATTAAACTTTTTGCTTGATGTCAGGAAGGGGTCATATGTATGCATTTCCTGGCTGCTTGGCCTGGATATGTAACCAGCTATTTTAGGGTCATTATACCCAGTAACTAAATCATATAGATGGTTACAATAACTGTGGAAATGAGTATTTCCTTTTGCCGCTTAAAATTTAAGCCCCAACTTGGAAAGGACACTCTCTTCAATACATGGTGCTGAGAAATTTGAATGGCCATATAGAAGAGTGAAACTGGATCCATATCTCTCTCCATAAACAAATATTAACTCAAGATGGATTAAAGCCTTAAATGGAAGACCCTAATCATAAAAATAATAGAAGAAAGCCTAGGTAAAACCCTTCTGGACAATGGTCTAAGCAAAGAATTTATGACTAAGATCTCTAAAGCACAGACAATAAAAACAAAAATAGAAAATGGGAGTTAATTAAACTAAAAAGCTTCTGCACAGCAAAAAAAAAAAAAAATAATCAGTAGAGTTAAGAGACAACCTATAGAATGGGAGAAAATATTTGCAAACTTTTTATCTGACAGGGGCCTAATATACAAGGAACTGACAGAATATACAAGGAACTTAAACAACTCAACAACCAAAAAGCAAATAATCCATTAAAAAGTGGGCAAAGGACACAAATAGACATTTTTCAAAAGAATACGTAGATATGGCCAACATGTATGTAAAAAAATGCTCAGCATCCTAATCATCAGAGAAATGCAAATTAAAACTACAATGAGACATCATCTTATCCCAGTTGGAATGGCTATTATTGAAAAGAAAAAAAGTAACAGATGTTGATGAGGATAAGGAGAAAAGGGAACTCTTATGCACTCTTGGTGGGAATTTAAATGAGTACAACCTCTGTGAAAAACAGTATGGAGATTTCTGAAAGAACTAAAAATATTATGGAACTACTATTTGATCCAGCAATGCAACTACTGGGTATCTACCCAAAGGAAAAGAAATCAATATATCAAAAAGATACCTGCACTTTCATGTTTACTGTAGCACTATTCAAATAGCAAAGATGTGGAATCAACCTAAGTGTCCATCAATGGATCAATGGATCTAGAAAATGTGGTACATATACTCCCTGGAATACCATTCAGCCATAAAAAAAGAATGAAATCATGTCTTTTGTAGCAACATGGGTGAAACTGGAGGTCATTATATTAAATGAAAAAGGCAGGCATAGAAAGTCAAATATCACATGTTCTCATTTATAAGTGCTAAAAAAAATCTGTACACATGGACAGAGAGAGTGGAATGATAGCTAACGGAGACTCAGAAGGGTGATGGATGAAATGGGGGTATGTGATGAGAAATTAGCTAATGGGTACAATGTACATTATTTGTGTGATAGATACACTAAAATTCCTGACTTTACCACCATGAAATTTATGCATGTAACAAAATTGCACATGTACCTGTTAAGTTTGTAGAAACAAAAAACTGTATGTGTTAAAAAAAAATTAATCCCCAACTGGATATCCATTCTCAGTGCTGCTCAGTCATTTTCCTAATGCCCAGTAGCTCCCTTACTATAAAGGCCATTTAAAGTTTTGTCCTGCTTTTCAAGTCCCATGGCCAATGCTTGCTCTACATTCAGAGCATTATCTGATTTCTGCATCTCAAATGGAATAAAGACCATTAGGCAAGCACATCTCCAAAATTTCCCTCTTTCATTACCAATCACTGCTTTATTTACAAGCATGCTGATTCTTATCTTTTTATCTCAAAAAATTGTCGTCCCAATGCCCACTTAGCTATTTCATGATCCCACTTCCTCCCGTGCCTCCTAAACATTTCATTAATTGCTCATCCTTTCTCCTAAAGCTTCACTCTCTGTCCAGTTGCTCTCATTCTGTACCTGCTGTACTGTCCTCTCTATATAGAATAACATTCTTTAAGCTGCTGTCCTCGATTGCTCCTGTTGTACTGTCCTCTGTATGTAGAATAACTCTTCAAGCTGCTGTTCTGAATCTCTCCTTGGAGTCATAGTCAAACTTTTGGAAAGGGCAGTCTCTATGCTTTGTCTTCATTTCCTCACCTCAATTCGTCATATTTCTGAGACACTTTTTCAGTGATTACAAGTGAACTTTAAGTGACACATCCAAAAATCTCTTTTTAGTATTGCTTATTCTAGAACATGCTGAAATATTTGACACTGTTGACTGTCCCTGTTATTAATTCAACAAATGTTTATTGAGTGTCCAATACTGCATAAGGTGCAAGCTCTGGATGTATGGATATCATTCAACATCTTATTTCCAGCAGCTCAAAGGTAACTGGCAAAGAAGAAAATAGTTTAAAATATAGAATATCAAAGGCTTTTAATATTAGATCTGTTTACTAATATTTCTTATTCTCCTACTTCTAATCACCTAGAAGGATTACAATTCTCCAGCCCCTTTAAGTTAGGTTATTCTAAAAGTTATGTTATTTGCTGTGGCTGACAAAAGGTGAATGGAAATGATGGATTGTTTT
Organism: Indri indri; assembly: GCA_004363605.1. Classification (NCBI taxonomy): domain Eukaryota; kingdom Metazoa; phylum Chordata; class Mammalia; order Primates; family Indriidae; genus Indri; species Indri indri. Next base: position 15,220 of record RJWJ010025503.1, on the reverse strand, counting down.
CTGGCAGAAGACTTTAAAATCTGGTATGGGATTTGCTAAGATTCTATACCCCTGTCACAGAGACAAACACTGTTTCAGATGGTTAAGTTTTTGTCAGTGTGTGACCCTGAGTGAGAATAACTTAGAATAGAGTTATGATATGAATATGTTGCCAGAGGAAGAAATAAGTCTTTGTTTCTTCAAGTCACTAAGATTTTAGAGTTTTGTTACTTCGGCATACCCTAGCATATCCTAACTGATACAGTCCTATAATGGAAATGTAAATAAGTACTGTAAAGACATAACTGTGTGTGTTCAAGCATTTATATGCTTCCTGCTAAACTTTTCAAACTGGAGTTTCCAAAGTCACGTTAACCTCACCATATTAGAAAGAATTTCTTAAAAATGTGACAGCATTTGCTAATGATATTAGTTTAGCTGTCTTGCATCTAACTGAAATATAGTAGAGGGACTATGAGAAAATCAGTTCCCAACCAACCATTTGGATTTCTTACTGCACTTGTTATTGTAATTCAGGACTACTCTGAAGTTGTTTTTTTTTTTTTTTCCCTGTGAACTTCCAGAAACTTAAAAACAATTCAAGTTCATTTAGAGACTAGGAGATAATGATATGCTCTGGTCTGTTTTCCTTCCTATCTGAAAGCTTCATTATGTTAAGACTGGAAAAGTACTATATAATTATGTGAGTGAACTTCTTGATAATATCAATGATGGAATTTTCTTTTTATGTGCTAATGCTTACTCCTGTACTTTTCATATAATATGCTTACAATAATGTAGGTCTTATTATAATTTGCTATCTCATTTCCTATACATTCTGAAGATAGGGCATTGTCTGGATAGTAAATGTTTTGCTCACTTAATAGTAGATTTTGATTTTATTACCACTCTCACCTCTCATTCTTCATATGTGATATCATCTTTTCCTCTCTTTTAAATATTTCGCCCACTATGTACTTTGTAATATGTTCAATTTTATATCTGTATCTACATCTGTGGAGAATGGGGAGGAAGGGGGGAGAGAGAGGATAACTTTGAATTGACTAAATTGAGAAATATCCCATTTGAATGGCATTATCTTAATTGTCATATATTCCTCTATCCTCATTGCTTAAGGAATTCAGCCATGACATTCCCCACGTATCTATCTTTTGATCTATCTACTAAGTACCTACCTATTTTTTATACAGTATTTGCAACAATATCTTTACATTTCCTTGAAATATTAGTTATAAAAACAATCAGTTGAGAAACAGAATTCTAGCACAGAAGACCTGCTAGAATCTCATTAAGACAGAAGTTTCTACAGCCAAGGACTCCAGTCACTGCGTTTGGTCTCTTTTCTCTTTGCCTTCTCTCTCCTTTCCACTTCCCTTAGGTTTGCCCTTGCTAGCTGCTGCCCCACCTCAAATACCCAACGTAAAGCTCTTCATTTTTTTCTAAGAAATCATTTTTTAAAAGATAAATTGCACAAAGACAACACTAAAAACAACAGCATATATAAAATTTTACACGCCATTTCCATTGAAATATACTTTCTGTGCAATTTGGTGTTTCATATGTAGATCATTTCACAAATGCTCAATAATAAGGCAAAAAGAGTACCTGTGATTTGTAAATGTAGATGCTCTGGTTTATAGTATTTGTAAGGTTTGGTCTCTTAGTCTCCACCTCCAGCTAGTTCTTGCAACCTGAAGTAGTCTTAAGCTTAAGCTCATAAACATACACATACCTACACAAATTAAGAGTTTTTATTATTCCATATATGATTTTTATATGCTTAATGTTTGGAAAGAAGTTGGAATTATTTTCAGCCTATATACAGAGAAACAATGCTTATAGGGTAACACATGGAATTTACTGAATTAGATGTCTATTTGTGGTAATATAGTTTTTCATGTATTGTAGCATCTATAACTTTCATAATTTGAAAATATATTGTTCTTTGCGAGCAGGTTCCTCTCAACTTTGTGATATGGCTGTATACCATGTATACTAAAAACTTGTTTTTAGTTCCTTGGGTCAAGGGCAAATGAATATTCTTTTCTTATACCCTATGGATGATTTAAGATCATAAACCATTTTATTTTGTTTCACATTTGGTTATGATATGTGGATTTTTTCTTGGAACTTTCTTTCTTTTTTTTTTTAATCAGGGTATATTTTTCTTGATCATCTTGCTAACATTGCTCAGCTTCTTCCTTAGTTTCTTGGAATTCATTCTAGGTCCCTTCTTTAAGTTATCTTGAAGCTGACTGGCTTCTTGGTCTCAGTTGCTTTCTAGTCCTCTTAAACAGCTGCCACTCTGAGATTCTATTTCATTTTTGACACTCCTGTTTTATACTATTTTTTCTATCCCATGTCATCATTTTCCTAAATCTGGTTGTCATTTTACTGGAATTCATAACAAGTAACTATGTTAGGAAGAATGTGTGTGATGTAAAATAGAGACATAAAGGCTCATATGAGTGTTTGCAAAAGACATGATAACATATATCCAGAGCTTTAAAAATATGCTTGTTATTTGATCTAACAAATCAACTTATGGGAATTTCTTCTAAATTTTTTTGATGAAAATACTTCAATATCCATAAAGATTTAATGATAAATTTATAGTTGCAATTTTTTTGCAAGATGATGGAGGCTATATAAAGGACCTCAAAAAACATTCCAGCAACAAGATAGGATATATGATGTAGCAGAAACACATCATTTGACATTGAAATGCACTTACTATATTATAAGCAAATACAAATATGTCACAAACAATTGCATAATAGATTTCAATTTCTACTTAATGTTTTAATTAAATGTGTATAATAAAGAATATAGGCAGTGCTGTTCAGAACTTTCTACAATTAGAGCAGTGTTCTTTCTATATCTGGGTTTTCCAATATGGCAGTTGCTAGTGACGTGTGGCTATTGAGCATTTGAAATGTGGTTGGTGTGACCAAGAAACTGAATTCAAATTTTGCTTAATTTAAATTAAATAACCATAATATCATATTGAACATTGCAGATATAGAAGACTATCATATTCTAAAGGTGTTAACGGTGATTGTTTCAAGTAGGGAGTCATTGATTACAGGTTTTCCTGATATTCATTGTTGTTAATATTTTTAAAATGAAGTTTATGATAAAAACAATAAAAGCTTTATTTTGAGGAAAACATGCCTGATGAGTATTGTTTATACTGTCAAAACTGTAGTAACTACATCATCCCTTAAGGTTTTAACAATGTATAAACAAATTATTCATTTTCTTCTTATCAACATTTCTGTCATATTTCAAAGATCATCAAATTTTATAAGGTATTTGTTTATTTTTGATTTTTTGTTTTTAAAGAACAGAAAAATATTTTTAATAATAGCAACAATAACAGCCAACATTTATCAAGTCTTACTAAGTGCCAGGCACTGCTTTATGTGTATTAATTCATCTAATCCTTACTGTGTCTATTTGAAATATGCACTACTATTTTCTCCATCTTATAGATGAGGAAACTGAGGTATGTAGAATCTATATAACTTGCCTAAGATTACTCAGCTAGAAAATAGAGGTGGGGAAGGTGGGAACCCAGGCAATATCAAAGCCCAATAATCAGCATAATTGTGTGTTTCTCTTTCCACATTCACAGTAGGGTGCTTGTGATAAGCAGGTGGAGCATCAGATTTAACAGAGTTATGGTTTGTCCAATCAGAAAATAAGATAAAGCGAGAAAAAAGCAACAGAGTGGAGGGTACGTATGTGTTTGTGATTAGCATCATTGCTCATGGACTTTATATTGGGTAAGAAGGAAAATGAGAAACAGTAAAATGTGTGTAGGGGGAGGGTATACAAAAATCATATCAGCCTGGTAGTAGAACATGTGAGCAAGAAAGATAGGAGGTTGGAAAGTGGGGTGTTTAAGATTTTGGAAGGGATACACTATTTGCTTAGTTAACAAGTAGGTGAAAAGGTGAGAGAGTATGTGGCTGAGGTTAAATGGAAGATCAGATAGCGGTAGTTAAAGGAGTGAAAGAACTGGGTTTAAAAGGGCCCTCTTATTGTGTATTGAAATCACCATGAATTATGACAGAAGTAGTTTTGGAATGAATGAGTGTGAGACAGGATCTAAAATCTTGAAGTGGGTAGTGAATGACTCCAGCAAGGAAGGAGAATAGTGCTACAGTCTGATGACATATGATGGATCCCCATGTTCTGTTGTTTGCTGTAATGCCAGGGTCTGGCACACGGGAAGCAATTAGATCAGGAAGTTGTGAGTTCAAGTTGGGCATGTCTCCTGTACTTGGAGGGCTACCAAATAGTACAGAGGCTGCAACAATAAATCAGGGAAGAGTGATCTTGTATGAAATTTTCTGAGCCACTGACCTGGATGACAACCTGATGCTGCTTGGGCATGGACATGGTCCAGGAGATGTGGTGGAATTCAGAGAGGGAATGCCAAGGGCACAGCCTGTGTTTCCACTATTTGGCATGGCACAGACCAGTGAATGGCTCCATTTCTTTGTATGGGGGACATCTACCAGATGAAGAGATTGTAGCAGCAAGAGCATATGGTAAGGCTGGTAGATTTAGGTAAGATCAGACCTCCCACACCAGGAATCTGCTTGAGGTAGGAAGAGTGAAGTGTAACAAATGCAGCCCCTCTAGGTGCCACCTGTACAGAGGAACTCAACGTCTTTTCACCCTCTTCTTCTTTCCTACCTTATCTTCAGTGGAATAAGAAGCCACCTGGAAAAAAAGACATTGTGACATTAGGTGAGGCCTCATGTCCCTTCATGTAAAGCTACAGGGCTTGGAGGACAGGAAGAAAACTTTTGATCAAATGGGAAGATAAAATTGTAAAATGCATATGAGTGACTTTTAATAACTTCAGAAGGACTGACAGATTATAGAATTAGACTAAAATGTTGGAAAGGCCGTTACCTAATGGAAAGCGGTAATTCAACAGAAAACATGTGGTAGTTTTCAGAAAACTATGTATGCCTCCAAATTTTTACCTACAGAATACTTGTGGAGTGAATGAACAACTTAGACTCACAATTTGAGATTGCTTGCTTAAGACTTGAGGACATTTGTGCATAAATCTTTAGTGACAGGAAATTATAGAGACTTGGATGGTGGCTGTGTCCTCATCAGGACAAGATGAAGCTACTCTCTGAAAACATCTTAGGGGATGATTATGTTATAGGAATAAAAGATCCAAAGAAATCTCTTCATTTGAAATCCAAGAATTTTAAGACAAATCTCCCATCTGGGCTGTGAATCACATTTCACACCTTGGAAAATGCAAACCTCAGTCACACCATGTCATGCACAGGAACAGAGATCACGTGGGGTTGTGAAAATGGGGCTGTGCTAACCTAAATGGATATAAACTTTGTCTAGAACACTTTCCAATGCTTTGGTGAACTCTGCTCCTGTTGTACATAATTGAACATATTCATAAGCTTATTAAATGAGTAATGAAAATAAATCCTGTCAAAGATTTTTAGGCAGGAAACAGGTAACTTTGGCTTTTACTTTTTTCTTCTTTGGTTTTATTTTATATATGCCAGGAAAAGTAAGGATTGTAAACTACCTCCTATTTGGACTAGTTACAGACTTCTTAGTCTTGCAGGGTGGAAGAAAGTCTGTGATATCCATCGTACTGTGGAATCATTTCTTTCCTGCCTCTGTGTAAAGGTTCGTGGCTGGCTCAGATAAGATGTCGACATATTCCTTTTATGTTGGCTACATGAAAAATATGAGGTAATGATACAAAAGATATATGAAAGAAAGCCCCACTTAAGGGTCAGTAAGAAGAGCATAAGCAGTTCTTTCTTTTCAGGTTGGCACCATTTTCATTCTATATTTGGAATGAAAACTAGCTTAAATCTCCCACTTACGCTTAACCTGATTTTGGAATTGCCTTTTTTTTTTTTTTTTTCTGGCAGGGAGAGAAGCAATTCAGATCTGTGGACTTTGAATTCTATGAAAGCCATGATAGCACTATTAGTTGGAATCTATGTGGAAGATGTAAGAGTTAATCTTAAATGTGCTTTGTGTGGATGAGTATTTATTTGGTGTTAAACTAGCACTTGTTGGCTTGTTTGCATTGGATTTTCTGCTTACTCTCAATATAAAGAGTTCTTGGATGTATTTGTATTTGAAGCAACTTAGTTATGGCAAGCATACTGCTTTTATTGCAGCTGGTGTGTAAAAATATGATTCAGATTTTTGGAATGCTAGTATCTGGAAAATTACTCTTAAAGTATTTTGCAGCCAGCTTGGCCAAATATTTAAGTAATTATGCTTGTTAATTTTTAGTAATTATATCTCTTATGTCTGAATATCCCTTATCTTTGTATGAACTGCTCATTTCTGAAAGATGAAATCTTCCAGAAAGTTCTAAATAAGAAAAGAGTGGCCCTAGGCCAAAAGGAGTGGTCTTTGGACAAAAGATAGGTGAACACTATATTGCTATGTTTTCTAGGGAAGGTCTTTGATAGAAGCTCAGTGACTTTACAATGTGGCATATTCATTTAGCTAAGCTAAAATTACTGTTTTAGTGGCAAACAAAAACAACTCTGGCTACTTTGCATACCTATTTTATAACCTGAATGGCTATTTTATCAGGCTAGTTACTTTTTAACCTTTTTTATTTTGAGATAATTGTAGGTATACATGCAGTTGTACGAAATAATACTAATTGCTGTTTGCTGATGTCCATGTAGCATTGTGGCTAAGAGTAAGTGCTGAGCCAGAGACAAGCAGGTCTATAGAATCTCTTGTAACATGTCCTACTTATGATACCTTAGGTAAGTTGTGCATCCTCATAAGAGGGAGTTTCTTCATCGGTGCAACATGAAAAATAATTTCGATTTCCCAGCATGGTTTTAAATGCACCTAGATTTTAGGTGTTGCGTGCTCTTGCCATGAAATAACGGGTGTTTATTAACAGTGTCTTTTTTTTAAATTTATTTTTTTATTTCAGAATATTATGGTGGTACAAACACTTCGGTCACATAAATTGCCTTTGCACCACCTGAGTCAAAGTTACAAGCATGCGCATCCCCCAGACAGCACGTGCCACGTTGTGATGAATTCTAGCTATGGTTTTATTACCACAGAACACATATGCCACGTGGCAAAACACAATGAAAAGTATTATCCAATAGTTATACATTCAAGAACTCTTTCAGGAAATGGATCCATTCCAGAAAGGAAGTTATAATTCCATATGGAATTTTTTTAAAAAAAAATGTTCCTTATTTATAAGATATAGTCTCTCTTGGAGTGTTGTTACTTGCGTATATAATTATCTTCTCCACTGAATTGTAAGTTCTGTGAAGATAATGGCTAAATAGTATTTTGCACATAGTGTGTCCTGAACAAATATTAATTGAATTAAGGCTGTCACAAGGTTTGCTGAGTCCCAAGTAAATAGCTTACACAAATAGATTCATCTTGGGCTAGTGCTCTGAATGCTCATAGTTTGGACTTTGAGCATTAATAATGTAAACATTTTATTAAGCTATTATCCAAACTTAGGTTCAAGGATGAGTACTTATGGGTAATGTCAATCTAAAGGATTAGCTACCCAAATAAATTTTTACTGAGATATTTTGTAACCATACTTTTTTTTATTCTGAAAAATAATATTGAATTCCAAAATCGTTGGAACAGACATAAAATAATGCAAAGTGGAGCCACAATTATAACCAACGGATATGTTATAGCATGTTAAAAGAGTTGTGGTTTTTTGGTAGCCTAAACCATTAATAGGGTAAACTAATTTACATATAAACAGCTTGATTTAGAGTCATGGATAAGCAGTATAGATATATTAGACACCTAAGACTTGACCATTGTGAATTCACAGAACAGGAGAGAAGTTTAGAAAGTTCCACCAAGCATTTTGTGGTTACATCCTGAGCAACTGAACTAAATGCAAATGTATAAATGTTTGCTTATAACATAGCTGAGCTTTATTACTCACTTTACACAATTGCATTATTATTTTTCACCCGTGTATAGTAATCTTTTGCTTGCATCTTACAGTTTCATGGGTGGTTACATCTTACCTTATTAACTGGTTAATGTTCTACCAAGCAATTCTGAAAATTAAACTAAAAATAATAGCAATGTCTAGAAATTCATAGAAGTTAGTGGTTCTCAATACACTTTGAATCTTCTTTCATTCTCATACTAAGTGAGGTTGGATCCAGACCATAAATATTGCATTGGAAACTGCATGAGAATTCAGGTGCCTTCTTGATTTATGGCCTGTGCATTTATTATCTGTCACATATTCTTGATCATATATGCCTTTAATTTTTAAAAATGAGGGATTTCCAGAAATAGTAAACTATTTGATTTGGTCCTGGAAATGTCAAATTTCATAAAAGATGTTTTAAAAAATATGTTTAATTGTATTATCTTGTTTATTTCTCTTCCTTGAAGAGTAAATATTCAATACATGTAAGGTGGGAAAGGCAGATATTACCAGTGTACGCTGAAGCATACTAGGAAGTTAAGTTATTTTCTCAGAGTATGGTATTGCTACTAGGACTCATAACTTCTAGCTCCACATTGAGCAATCTTTCTACTAAATCACGTTTTTTCTTAACAGGCCCCTAGGACCACTGTTTTATTCACATTGTGACAGTGAATATGGTGGATGGGTAACTCATATTGTAATTAGCTAGGTTCAACTCGAGATTCTTTGTTGCTATTATGTAGACAGACATGTATTTGCTCATTTACTACTCCATGGGCTCATTCCATTATTAAGCCTTTTAGTGGGTGCCAGACTCTGTTCTTGGCACTCCATATACAAAGACTAATAAATGTTTTTTCTTACCCTTGAGAAATATACAATCTAGAGGAGGGGACACAGAGTTCTGAATTTTAACCTAAGTATTAGCAAACATTAACCTAAATGCAGACTAATTAGATAAGTGAAGATAGTAGGATTAATTGCTTAGGTCATTAATATATTAATAGCAATAGCATTTGCTCTGGCTAGAATCATTCGTTCTCAGATAACTACCATAATGCACAACTTTATATAGTTAAGCCAATTAATGGCTAGTATTGCCTACATGTTTATATTAGTTTGCTAGGACTTTCATAATAATATGACAGACTGGGTGGCTTAAATAACAGAAGTTTATTTTCTCACGATTCTGGAAGCCAGAAAAGTCTGACATCAAGGTGTTGGCAGTGTTTTCTTTGAAGCCTTTCTCCTCAGCTTGTAGATGGCCGTCTTCTCCCTGTGTCTTCACATGGTCTTCCCTCTGCTAGTGTGTGTGCCCTAATTTCCTCTTCTTACAAGGATAACAGTCATATAGGATTAGGGCCCACCCTAATGACCTTATTTTAACTTAATTACCTCTATAAAGATTCTTTTCCTAAAATAGTCACATTCTGAGGTAATGGGTTTAGGACTTCAACATATGAATTTTAGGGGGACATAACTCCACCCATCATAATGCCTTTCTAACAATAGACTTGTGTTACTTTAAAGAAAAACATTAAAACAACTAGTTGCCTGTTATTTCCTATTAATGTAGGTTCCATGAAAGACATGCATGAGGTAAAGAAGATGTTATGTTATTATTTATGCTGTAAGTGTAGACTTTATTTAGATTTCATGCATGCTGCAATTGTCACAGAATTTCAGAAATAGAGGTACTACAATTTCCTCTGGAATTTATTCGTATTTCAGGTGAAATAAGACAAAGCAATCACATTGAATGCAAGCTCTAGATAATTGTGCATTTCATTTTATTCACATTGAAGACAAGCTTTATATACTAGACATTTCATTTTATCCAATCTAGTTATTTGAGTGATGGGTAGGTTTATTAAAATAAGAAATGTAGAATTTTCTTTATATGCAAAATTGAAGTTTATTATTTGAAAGACTATATAGTCTGACATAAATGTGGTTTTAGAGATTTTATTCTCAAATCTCATAGCTGAGATTTTCTTCCATTCTCATGCTTTTGTGAATCCTACATTATTATAGCACACATAAATTCAAACAGTAATATTATTTTTTAATCTTACCAACAGTTTATCTCAACCTTTCTAACAATAACTGCCAAGCCAGATAATTTGTCTTTATTCAGATTCCAATTCAGATTTTGACTTTGTTGAGCGGTAAATGGCATATGCTTCTACTGCTATGTATGATTGTTTTGAAACTGTGCTATTTTTTTGATGTTAGCTAGCCCTTCCTAAAATTGACTCAGCATCAGCTTTGCTTTCTCTTCCTTGGGGGCTGTGGATCAAGTATAGTTTACTATTATGATCCTAGGAGAGATGTTTTGATTTCAGTTCAGAACTCTATAAACTAAAACTCAGAGAGAAATATTTCCTCCTTGCAGTGGTTTGACCTGAAATAACTGTGTTCCAATGCCACCAATAATTTTCTTTTATAATTTGTAATTTTTTAAAAAGCTATTTTAAAAAATATCCATGATAAATTTAATTCAATGCATTGTTTAAATAAGAATAAATATGCTATGAGCAAATCATAAGATTTTGTTTTACAGCTCAAAATGAAATACATTTTTAGAAAGAGTAATGAAAAAATACAATATGGTACAAATATACTGTATCTTTCTCCTTTATGTTACTTTCCTCTTTGTAATGTGTTACCTGAATACTTGAAATTTTACTCCTTGTTTCAACATTATATGGGTTGGCAGTTATAGTTGGTGGGATTGAAAGTCCCAAATAGTCCACTTTTCAGGTGAAAACTTGGCTTTGTATTGTCCCACTAGCATATTAACTGTTCATAAACCAGAACGGAATGAAAGAGAGCATTATGATAGCGTAGCGTAGCACTCTGGAAACAAAGGGAATTTTCTTTTTCTTTTTAAAGTAGGCAAAAGTGGCAGGTTGTATTTGAAATTTACACATTTTAAAACTACCTAGTTGTCTTTATTTTTATGATTAGTGTAAAATGTACTGGGTTCCTTTAGGGATGGGAGAAGGGAATGGGATTTTTTTTAATGAATATATAATGGGACCTAACTCTTTAGAGTTCCTAAATGATACAAAAGTCAAATGGTGGTTAAGAGTCAAGTGTCCACTGTCTTGGTTTAAATTAAAATTTCATCATCTGCTGGATTTGGGTCATTGGAAACATTTATTTATACCCATTAAGCCTCCATTTTCTTCTTGGTATAATGGGATAATAATATTAAAGAATTTGTAAACTCATAAAGTTCTTGAGACAAAATGAGATAGTGACTATAAAAGCATTTCACATAATATTTAATGCATAGCAAATGCTCTATAAATGTAACTTGCTATGGTTATTGGAACACTTCAGAATAGACTGAGGGGAGATTTATAATGCCTCAAATATCAAGATTGTCTTTTCTTCCAACAGATATATCAGTATTTGTATTTTAGACAAATACTTTTAGAGAAAGAAATGAATATTCTTTTGAGCCAAAGAGGCTATTCTATTTTTTTTTTTTTTTTTTTAGCCGAACAAAGTGGTAGCCATGAATTTATAGAGCCAGGCGTATAAATTAAGTCATTCTATAAGCATGAAGACTAATGAGAGTAGGAAATATGGAATAAATTCTCGTATGCCAGGGAATGCCAGAGGAGTCAAGTAGACATTCAGTTTCCATTTCCAGTCCATTGTAGTTGGATTCCAGGGGGAGCAGACTTGGGGAGGAGATTAGTATGCAAGGAATTTATTGGGGACAAACATGTATGGAAGAAGGGAAGAAAGGAGGATCAGGATAAGGGAGAAGCTGGAGTGTGACGCATTCACAAAAAGGGTTCAGCCAAACCACGGGAGCTCTAGAACTGAGATAGCCCTGCATAGATGTCCCATGTTGTGACAAGAGTCCTGGCTTCATGTCTTCATGTTGATGAGTAATTGGATGCAGACTGCTCTGCGAAGGGCATGTGATCTTGGGCCAGGGAGTTCTCTGCCCCCTGAGTGAAAGAGGAATCCACCAGTAGTAAATTCCAGAAGCTGAGAGATGAAGTCATTTAGTCCTGAAGGGAGGATGTGGGTGGTGCAGCCCAGCACCTACCACACAGCCACTCCCCTGTACATTACTGTTTTATTAGCTCTGTAGATAAGTTACATTAAGTATCTATTTATTTACTTTGTTATTTTCTTCCACCAGAATGAAAACTCCATGATAGCAGGGGATGTGCCTGTCTTGTGTGTATTGTCTAAAATTGTGCTTGGGACATTGTGGTCACTTAATGTCAAAAATCAAGATTTTACTTCATGTGTAAAGAAATGAGTAATTACACAGCTTTTAGTCATTGAACATATAGGTACATTTATATTCGAAGTCCCAAACAAAGATATTTATTATTGCAAGGCAAACTGAGGAGTTGGAAACTTTCTGTTCCATATCTAGTATGACCCACTAGTGGAATTATTAATACCTGGAAAGTAAAATAATTGAGTGAGAGAACTACCATAAATGTAATCCACAATAAAACAATAATGTCATTAATTATTAATATGGTTTGTATTGATTACTGTTATTATTGTTATTATATCTAATAGTGCATTACATAGCCAGTACCTTTTGAATACCAATGTGTGAGGAATATTACACTAGGATCCATGGTAATCCTAAATAATTAAAACTCCTATGCATTGTAGGAACTTAGCATTAATGTTCCTCAAAAGAAGGCCCCTGAACCACCCATAACTGAATCACTTAGGAAGCACGTAAAAGCAGGAGTTGTGGTCCCCAAGCATCTCACTGAAATAGGGCTGGACAACTGCATTTTTCAAAATGTCCCCACATCACACTGAAGTTTTAGGTTAATGGGTTAGTTATTGAATTAAAACATAGACTCATAAAAGGGAAAGAAGGGAAAGAGAACCAGCATTTTATCACCTGTTTTGTACCAGGGCTATGTTAGGGATTTATCTTCATCAATCGTATTTAATCTTTTCAAAAAGCCTGAAAGGTTAGTAGTAAAAACAAATGCTATTTAAAACAGGTAATATTATCCTTGCTTTAAAGATGAGGAGAGGAAAGCTCAGAGGAATTAATATATTGCAGTTAGTAGTGAATAGAGATGAAATTTAATCTAGCTCTGACTTCAAAGCCTATTTCCTTTCTACTGGACCGTGACACTTTCTGGTTATGTAATTTAACACATGCGTGCATGCACACCCCGCTTATGTGCCTGTAAAAATTCAGCAAAACAAATTGAAAAAAAAAATAGAACAGTTTGTCATTGATTTTCATGAGAATGGTATACAACATATATAATAAAGTCACAGAAAAAAAGAATCCTACCCTTTGGGAAGCTATCATAAGAGAGGAAGATTGAGTTGGATCTCAAACCATGGAGGAGGAAGTGGATAAGAGGAAAAATGTAGAAACAGTCTTCTCAGTTGATCAATTTTAAAAAATACAGTGGTAAAATGTTAATATGCCCTAAGGTCTTGCTACTCAAAGTATGGTCCATAGACCAGCAATATCAGCATTATGCATGAGCTTGCTGGAAAGGCAGACTCTCAGGCTTCACCCCAGATTTCCCGAATCAGAAGTTGCATTTTAATAGGACCCTTTGTTAAATGTTCAGTGTGATTTGATACACATTAAAACTTGAGAAGCACAGCCTGAAGGACAGTAGTGGACTGGGGTTGCTGGAACTAGGAGTATAAATGGATTAAGTCAGTAAATATACATTAGAGCCAGATTGTGAAGTACGTCTGTTTCAAGGCTAAAGCATTAAGATTTTAATTGTCTAATAAGCTATCAAAATCCTGAAACATATACGTTATACAAGTTAGAAAAAATAGCAAATAAAATACTATTTATTGAGAAGACCATTTAAAGGAAGCAGCTGGAATGTTAATTACTAGGACCACGATTCTCAAATTGTGGTCCAGGACCAGAAGCATCAACCTCACCTGGAACTTCATAGAGACTCAGATTCTCTGGCCCGACCCCAGGCCCACTGAGTTGGCAACTCTGGGGGTGGGGCCAAGCAGTCTTGGGTTTAACAAGCCCTCTGGGTGATTTTGATGTACATCCAAGTGTGAGAACCACTGTTCCAGGGGTGCTGAATGTGATATTATTTCCTTATAAAAAATAGTAAACTATTCTAGGTGTATTATTTAATGTTCTGGAATGCATATTGGGCAGCTTACAGAATCAGTGAGATTACTAGGTAGCAAAGTGAAGGAAATGGGCAGTAACCAAAGATGTCAGAGGATCAGGGAACGTGGCCAGGTCAAGGTACAGGTACAATTCAGAGTATTCTCCACTGGTACTGCTACAGACACTGTTGCCATTGGACATCTGCCACTCCCAGCAGGGTAGTGTATAATTATTAATGGTCGGATGCCTTGTTGTTCTATCTGTCCCTCCAGTTCCAAAGTCCTTGCTGGGAGTCTTCGATTGGCTAAGCTGAAATCACATGTTCAATTCTAGATCCAGAGAATAAAGAGAAGGTATGCCTAGACACCTTTGGCTTCCACAGTGGAAAATTCTCTAAAATGGAAGCATAGATCTGTCAAAATAATTACTGGGTTGTTTTGTTGTCATTTTGTTTAACGAATGGTTTTAAAGATACTGACGGTTTTAATGATGGGTCTTTGAATTAGCCCTTTTTACCAGTGCTGTGAAATGGACATACAATGCATTTCTAGTAGCCACATTAAAAAAGTAAAAAGAGATGGGAAAATATTAATAATTTATTTAACCAATTGTCTCCAAAATTTATTCTTTCAAGATATAATAAATATAAAATTATTAATCAGATGTTTGATTTTTTTTTCTCTTACAAAGTCTTCAAAATCAGGTATGTATTTGCATTTAACAGCACATCTCAATTTGGACTAATCATATTTAAAGTGCTCAATAGCTACTTGGAGCTAGTGCCTACTATTGAACAAAGAAGCTTTAGATTATTAAATATCTTAAATAGTGATTTGGAATGCTCAGGAGGCTTTTGAAGTAGGTATCTCTTGGGCAAGTTCTCTCCAAAAAGATTTAGTGCATATAACTAACTTATAATCCATTGAAGACATTTTTGTGAGGACTGGGGTTCTATATTCTTTGCTTGTTAGTAATCTAATTTAATTCGTGGAAAACACTTGAGAAAATATATGAGGATCAATAGTTCAGCACTGCTTCTATTTTTCCTTTCTTGCTTATAAAGCTCTAGCAACACTCTGTTCCACGTAGGTTAAAATCTAATGTTCTTCAGAATT
>RJWJ010025502.1:0-23837 GCA_004363605.1 Indri indri | reverse complement strand
GGGGTGGGGGGCATGAAGGCCTGGGGGGGCGACACATGTATACACACACAGATCTCTGAGTCCAGCCGTTTCCCAGCCTCCCTCCGTGGTGGATAAATCCCAAGAACGATGACCCTAGATTGATTTATATTTGGCTTTGGTGTGTGTTACACAATTAATGCATAGTGGCACTACCCTGCTACGTGGGCTGTGCTTGGCTGACAAATGGGTTTGTATCCCTTGAAGACAAAGCAGCTGGGTGGTGAGGCAGAGCTGCTCAGGGCCAAAGTCCAAACAGTCGCCCCTACGGATGGGTGACCTGCGGATCATCAGCTCCTGAGACTGTAGTCCCCACACACACCAACGCCCTTCTCCCTCTGCAGTCCAGACTGGGAGCGGGAGCTCGAAACTCTGAATCAGACTAAAATCTGAGAAAAGCCCAGCAGGCTTTTTAACCAGGAGTGACGGACCGGCGGGAGCAGGACTCTCTGGCAGGGGCCGTGGCGCACCAGGACAGAGTCGTCCCTATGATTCCGCCAGGTTGCCAGCTCACTAAGCCATGTCCCACACACAGTTAAAGTCCTTGTCATGCATGGGTCTTTCATCTCTAGACCCTCAGGTCTAAACCTCACACTCCTCTGGGGTTTCAGGTGCTGTGACTGTGTGGAGCAGAGCACAGACTCCGGCTGTGAGCCGATAAAGTACTGCATTTCACAGCGAACGCTGTCTCTCCCTTTCTCAGGATTCCAAATTGGGCTGTCATTAGCACGGACAGACAGCGCTAGCTAGGTACTCACCTGAATGCACAGGCGCCATCCCTAAAGCGTGGTTCCACAGGGCTGTGTGGCAGGAACTACACCGCAGTTTAATAGAAAAGGTCTATGGTTGTCCTCTGGTTATCCTTGGAGCCGCAAAGCCCCTCTCAGTCCTCCCAAGCCATAGCAGGATGCCATGATAGTTGCTAATGACCAGCAGATGGCTGATGACCACCAGGGGGCATGGCCCTTTGAGCTACCACCCAGCAGGGGTTTCAGGCAGAGCAGGATGTATGTCTATCCGGAACCTGTCCAAAGCCATCAGCCTTTAGCACATTCGGCACAGAGACCAGCAACATGGGAGCAGGTGCTCGATCTATTCCTCCCCTGCCAAATATCGCGGCTACTCCAGATCTGCTCAGGGCCTTCCCATGCCTGACAGCCAAGGATCATGCCCGTGAAAGGAGCCCAGGGGAGAAAAGGAGGCCGAGAGAGAAGAGAGTGGAAAAGACGAGTGGGGAGACAGAGAAGGAAACGTGAACAGAGAGATGTGGGGAGACAGTCCAAGCTGAAAATGCAGCCACGTTAAGTACTTCCTGGGGGCAGGCCTTGTGCAAAGCACATCTCATTTAGTCCTCACCACAGTCTCTTTACAACAGGTGCTTTTATCATTTTCGTCTTAAACAGCTGAGGAATCTTAGACTCTCTACCTTCAAGTAACCTGCTCTAAGACACATCAACGTGTACGAGGCTTAAGGAATTGTGGAGGTTTAGGAAAAGTGACAGCTGAGTCCTAACTCAGGTCTTGGAAACTAACCCTCCCCTTGAGCCGTGCAGGCTGTGTGCTAGCTCTGCCTCAGTTTCCCTTCGAGAGGAAAACCGCCTCATTCCTCTCTCTCCCCAGGATGCTACCTGACAAGGTAGCATAGCGAGTTGTGTATTAAATTCACAGGGTTGCTAACCTCTCCTGACAATCTCTACAAATTCCCTCCTCTGTTCAGGTATATTGTGGCTTCAATCCCTGCAGCTGCTGATAGAGAAATGTATAGAGCAAATAGAGCCAAATGTCTAACTAATGTACTTAGAAAGGACACAGTTTATGGAAAGCAAAGTAAGAAAGTAATGTTTTTTTTTCCCCTCCTTTTATTTTCTTAGTGTTGTGGATGTGTAGGTGTATTCCTCCCTTGGTGCAGAGTTCTCACAAGCCCTTGGCACGGGAAACAAAATCATCGTCCTGCTCTCCAGCTCATGACACACATGTGCACACGTGCAAACACATGATGCAGGGCTCTCAACCCAATTCTTAGTTTTTGGGCTCACAGGGACTATGAAGAATTGCTTCGGCAATTCTTCATGACTAAATGATGACATTTTTCAAATGTATTAATAAACTTATTGTTGGAGAGGAAAGCTAGGGAAGGGAGAGGCCCAAGGAGGAAACAAGAGGAAGTGAGAGGACCCGAGGGAAGAGGGGCCTAGCGGGAAGGGAGGAGAGGAGTCCAGGCTGGGCGCTGGAACTCAGAGATGCCCGTGGTCCTGACAGGCATGGCCTTGACAGCACCTGCTGCTCAGGGGACTGTGTCCCTTTCTCGCGGTCCCATCACTGGCCCGTAGTAGCGAAGGGCCCAGCTGCCCTTCACCAGCCAGCCACCTTGCCTCTGGGTAAATGGGTTTTACACAGACTGCGGACTGCACCTCAGGACCTGTTGGCCAGCCTGGTTGAGCGCTAGCCGTCGGGGAAGTTTCCCCAGGTGTTTGGTCGTGTTTCTTCAAGGTGGACACCTGCCTTGGCTACAGGTATGCTTCTGTCCGCAGCCTGAGATACCCAAGTATTGGGCTAACCCAGAGTTATTCAAACTGCAAGCTCCTGCCCATGAGAAGTTATTCAATGATTTAGTGGTCTCCACTTGTGAATTTAAAAAAAATGAAATAGATTTATTAATATATACAACATATAGAGAGGATATTTTATGAGCATTTTATTTCAGTGGGGTGTGTGCTGTGTGTGTGTGTGTGTGTGTGTGTGTGTATGTGTGCAAGGTAGTGACGCACAATAAATTTCTCCCTGTGGGTCACAGTCAAAACAGATTGAACGCCATAGGACACAATGACCTGGGAGGTCCCCAGAGAGTCTGTGAACATCTGACTCTGAGCTGCTCCCGAGACCACTTGAATCTAGAAAATATGGGCCAGGAAGTCTTCCAATAGCAAGCTCTCTCACGTTTTCCCTGTCTGTGGGATTCACTACTGGAGAATATTCTGGCACATTGCAGGCATCCAAAAGTTTACAGAAACTTCTTGAGTCTCCTAGCTGGACAGTTCCGGATGAGAGCATTTGGGGAAAGCGTTGAGAGAAGCTCAGTATCAACGATCCAACAGGAAGGATATTTAGCACGGCAGCTTCCGCAGTGCGCAGCCCCCTTGGCTGGCAGGTGCACCGCCCGCCCGCCCCGCGCTCCGCCGCCCCCCTTCCTGCCCGTCTGCTCCAGCAGTGTCTGATTGACTGGCTGACTCAGGCCGCCTGATGAGGGTAACACCCCATATGACGCAGCCAGTGCTGTATGATGGGTGGACTGACATCCTCAGGATCTGACTCCGAGTGTGGCCTCACTTACGCGTAATGTTAATGGGTGAGGAATTAAAAACATTGCTCGGTGCATAATTAATGCAGCATGTGCCTCATGTTAGCACATGCCAGCTGCATGTGCATCTCGGAGAACCAGGAAGCAGCAACAATTTCTAAATTATTTATCAGTTTCCTTACCTCCACCCCAAAAGAGAGTTAGCTTATGCATTTATTTATTTCATGGACCCATATGCAGAGTAATTGCTTTGGGTTTTTGTGATTTTTTTTTTCCTATAGATTTTCTTTTTCTGATGCTACAGCAGGGGGAAAAAGAGAGAAAATATCATGTCAATGTCATTTGAATCATAATAGCTACAAATTCACTTCCCTGAATAAATAGAGAAGCTTATTTATCAAACACAGACAAGATGTCTGTCGAGTTGTTAACAGAGGAAGCGAGATTTGAGTAGGCAGAAGCAATTGCAAAAGTTTGCATATCTTCAGAACTGCCTTGGGAGGAGCAAGCAGCTCCTTCCCTGGCTGGGAAACTTATGTTTGGCAGCTGATTGGCCAGCCAAAATTGGCCAGCCAACCCACGCAGGATGAAAAGGGACAGGTAGTTCAGTGCATCCTAGCTGAGCCTTGACCTGCAGGGTGAGGCAGTCCTTGTCCCTGTCAGCAACATGTCCATTTAAGGCAGAGAGACTGGATAAAACGCCAAGGCCAGCGAGCACATAGAAAGCATTAGATTGTTCTTACCAGTCGTCTGTGACTCTAGCTTTTTTATTCTGCTTTATTTTTCCATCTTTATACTGGCACAGCCAACTGCTGATCTCTGGTGCAAACACAAGCTTCTGGTGCATCCTTTCCCTGGGTCTTTCCTCCCATGACCAGCCCCTCTACCCCCAAACCCCCATCATGGGCCACCGTGGGCCACCTCTGCTGCCGTAAGCCAGCTCCATGAACCTTCTGAAGGAAGCAGCAGATGCAACAGCAATGGCTACTGTCTGTTGGGCAGCTATATCCACGGGCTAGTCTAAGTGCTTTGCATATATTACCTCATTTAACTCTCATGATAAACTATGGCGAAGATACTATTTTTGTGATACTTTTAGATAAATGAGAAAATCAAATTCCAGGAAGGCTAACGACTTGCTCAAGGTCATTCCCAACACCAAGTGTCCAACCAGGATTTGAGCCCAAGGTCTTGCCCACTGCATTATACTGCTGTCCCAACTAGGCACAGACATGCAACTACAGGTCAGGGTACCTGAGTTTCATCTTTGACTGCTGACTCAGTTGCTAGGCAGCATTCAGTGTCATTGTGAAAGGATGGGTTGCCTGAGTTTAAACCCTGGCACTGCCACCACGTCGCCTTGGGAAAGTTTCTTGAGCTTAGTTTCCTCATCTGTAAGATGGAGGTGATGATCACAGTACCTCCCTCGGGGGAATGTTTTGATGATTAAATGATTTACCGCGGTAGAATAGTTAGAGCCGAGCTTGGTGCATAGTAAGCACTTAGTACTTGTTAGTTACCAGTATTTAGATTGTGTCTGTGTGTCCATGTTTATGACATGATGGGAGAGGAGGCAATGATCTTTAAGGCCTAATTTGGGTTAGAAATCCTACGAATCTGGTCTGCGTTTATACTTCCTTTATTGTATTATTCCAACAAAAACAAAATTAGAGGTGAGAGCTGGAAGGACTGTGAGCAGTGTGAATAGCTTGCACATGTGTATCTCTTTGATATGGGCAAAGCCTGCGTCTGCTTCCCATTTCACACGGTTATGTGACCTTCACATTATCCCCTATGGGTAGGGCGGGGATTACTCTCCCTGTGTTAAAGACTTGAGCAGCTATTAGCCCAAAGTTAGAAAGGCGGTGGGAAAGCAGGGCTCTAACTCACACGTCCTGCTGCCAGGGGAGTTCTCAGCTGTCTGCAAGGCAAAGGCATTTGAGATTCTGAGTTCAACTCCAAGCAAAGAGGCGCCCTAGAAAATAAGCTTTTGTCTAACCGTATTAGGCATTTTTCACTCCAAAATAAAAGACTGGGCAAAGCATCCTGGCTGTATTTCACCAGCTCATCTTTCTCTAAACATCAAAATTTACCAGTTTTCCTTTTTCTGATGAGAGAGCAATTAATCTTATCTCCTCTAGATCTTCATGCTGGCACGCACTGCAACTACCTTGAAGGCGGATGACTCTTTGGGAGAGAAGAGTGAAATAACAGAAACCACAAGAAGAATTAGAAAGTCCAAAGCCTGGCCAATGGGAACCAGTACAAGTTGCCCTGAAAGGCTCCCCAGTTACTGTGGGGCTGTCATCTGGGAGTCAGCTCTGCACCTCCACCTGCCCAGCGGTGGCTGGCAGGCAGGAGTGCAGGGTCAGACCGTGAAAGGACATTCATCTGCCATCTGCATGCAGCAAGGCTATCAAAGGTCCAGATGGGAAGGGAGAGGCTGAGACTTGTGAATTTGAAAGAGAAAGCAGCCAGGGCCTGCAGCTTTTGTCAAGCAAGAGGCAGAGAAGTAATGCCTGTTAACACTTGCGATTCCAAGCTTCCACGGCCTTAGTTAGCTAAACCGTGCACTGTGTCTCGGAGCTACACTGTGCTCCCCGAGTAGAAATCGCATCTCCTTCGGGAGATCATAAGCTCAGAGTTGACAAGAAACCTGCTATATGCTTTTGCATTTTCTCCAGCCTGACATCACACTGGGAACGTATTAGGTGCTCAGTGAATTCCTGAACAATCAAATCTCACCCAGACTGGGGAGAACAGTCTTGACCCAGGAAATGCAACAAAAGCGGCTAATCCACAAGACAATCCTCCTTATGGGTCCTCTAAACACAATGTATAGTTTTGTTTACTTATTTGCCTTTTTAAAAAAGTTTTTATTTGGTTAATTCATTCACTCATTTAACCAATATTTACGGGTGCATACTATATGCCAGGCACTGTCCTGGGAAATACAAGGGCTATTAAGACAGCCCTGGTCTTTGCTCACTCAGGATTTACCACATATGGGGAAAAGACAGATATGGCACCATAATCACACGAATTGTTTAGTTCCAATAGTTACATATGCTTTTGGGCATTAGTGAATGTTTTTAGAGTGTATGACAGGGAACCCTACCCAAATCTGCCCGGGCTGCCGAGTGCTAGTGAGGGAAGGAGTCTTTGAGGACATGATATTTACATTAAGACTTGGAGAATGAATGCAAGAATTCCAGGAAAATTGGAGGTGGGGAGCAAGGTTGAGGTGTCAAAGTTAAAATGAGTTTTTTAAAATGAGCATTTCTTGAGAACTCTGATTTTAGGGATAGCTGATCTGGAAGCATACCAGTAAATCCACTCTCTCCTAAAAGGCAAGTACTCCCTCACAGGTCTTCAGGTGGCCTTTGTTCATGTGTTAAAGGGTAGAAGAGTAGTTCTTGAAAGTTCTGTCTGCTAACCTGGGACTGTGGGATTTATGCAAATTGCCTGGCACATGCCTTTCTATCCTGTGTGTCCCATGAAGTCAGTCTGCCAATAAGCTCTTCTTGCCAATGACTCAAAAGGGAGAAAATAAAAATTTTCTCATGGAGAGATTCCTGTGGGAACATGGATATGTTGCCTAATGTTGCAACTGCTGGGAATTCCAACCAGCTTCCTGAAACCAAGACATTTCAATTCACAGGCGACACATCAAACCTGAACATCTCTCTTTCCCGGCTTCCCAGTCAGAATGCTGTATTATAAATAACAATAAGCTAGCCCAGTCAGAGTCTATAATTGAGTCTCTTCTTTCTGCTGACATCAGCGGGATCCCCTTGAGTGATTTATTGTGTAGCTATTTAATTGGGTGACACGTTGGGAGGCCAGCCTTGCTTTGTGTAATTGCATGAAGTGCCCTCCCTTGGTGTCAGCACCCACTCGCTGGAGGGGCTTCTAGGCATTGCTCTTGTCCCGGGAAACTATTGCAGAGGTGTAGGGAAGACCAGGAATAGTGGGAAATGTCTGAATGTTTGGAAAATGAAGAGAGTGTGGATAGAAAAGAAGACTGAGCCCATGGACAGAAACAGCTGCCTGGGTTAGAGATTAACTTGTTCTGAACCTAACATTTATGGAGAGAGAGAGAAAGAGGAAGAGCTGAAGGGTGGTTGCTAAAGGAGGGGAAAGAGCATTGGCAAGTGCATGTGTCACAAAATACAAGACAGCAAATGTTGGGTGTCACGAGAAAGGTGCAGTCATTTGTTCAAACAACTTCAGCACTATTTTCTTCCTGTGAGAAGGAAACGAGGGGGAATAGCTTTAAAAAAAAACCAGATGGATGTTTGGCAATGAATATAGGTAATTTAACTCCTTACAGTAGCCCTTTGAGGTAGTATTTAACACACCTATTTCACAGATGAGGAAACTGAGGCCAAGAAAACACAGTTAATAAGTTGAGATATTCAAATCAGACTCATGTCTGTCTCACTAAAAATCCATATTAATCCACTACATCCCAGGGATTCAGTCACTCCTCGATCTTGTTTCAAGCTGCTCCTGTATCGCATTGATTAATTACTCAGTGAAATATTAACCGATTTTCCACTGCATGCACGGGGTAGATTTTGGTCCTTTAGGAAATATGACGAACAGTAATAATACTAATAACAACATCAATAACAGCTAACATTTACAAGGCGATTACTCTTTTCTAAGGGTTGTTCAGAACATCTTACAAATAGTGACTCATTTAATGAGATACCGGCGTCTAGATAACTGGCCTCTGAACACATCCCCACTGTGCCGGTGAGCAGTGAGCCTCTCACCCCTGAGTATTCAAGGCTGGGTAGCAGGCGGGAGCAGAAGAGGCCGGACCCACTATGGAGGCCACTGCAGGCCGGGTACTGGGGGCTGCGGCATGGCAGCTCCATGCCCAAACACACATGCCCCATGCCGTGGCAACTGCTCTGAGAAGGTTTTTTAATGGCGTCCCCGAGCAGAATGTGCGGCTCATGGATGGGGGAGGGAGGGCTTGCGAATCAGTGGGTGAGGGGTGTGCACCAGACACTCTGATTTTTTTTCATTCCCTACTAGGGGCTCAATTTTCCTCTGCAGCACCTGGGAATACCACAGACAAAGACGTCCTTTATCCTCTCAGCAAAGAGGCTGGGATGGGCAGGGTTTAAATCCTATCAGAAGAACTAGAGATGAGACATTACTTAGAATTTCTCAGCTGTGAGGTTTCCAAGAAGCCAAGGAGCGTGATCGAGCTGAGCGGGGAAGATGGAAGCCGCCCGGAGCAGCAGCTCCCGCAGTCAGAGCAGCGGCTGTTCCGGGCCACACTGCTCTCCCAGTCCGACCACCATGGACAGCTCCAGAAGCCGCCTCCCTTCCCCTCTCCCTGTGAAGGGAAAGGTCCTGCGCTGCCATCTCTAGCCCTGATTCTGTCTCCTGTCCGACGTTGGTCCATTCATTTCTTCCTTCTTTCTCCAGACTCTTCAACCTCTCTTTCCTTTGCTTGCTGTTTTCTCAATCTACTTTTCCCCCGACCTATCAAGTTTTCCTTAAGAATTAAGAATAAAAATAAACCTTAAAAGTATGTCTTCTTTTAACAATGGTCTTATCTCTCTTCTTCCATTTTCATCCAGGCTTCTTAAAAAAGTAGTCCACACCCACCATCTTCACCTTATTGCTTCATTTTCACTCCTCGGCCAACTGCAGTCTGGCTGCTGTCCCACTATTTCACTGAAATTATTCTTGGAAAGTCAGCAATAATGACCTTCTCTATGAAAAAGCTAGAAAGCACTTTCAGAATTTCTCTGAACTTTCTCTGAACATATTCGTGTCTCTCGTCTTTGTAACGGTTGACACAACTAACCACTCCCTCCATCGTAGAACTCTTCTTCTTATGATCCTATGGCACTTTCCTCTCTTTTCTAATTTTCCTCTTCAATGGTTGCTTTCCTTGGGTTCCACCCATAGCCTGCTTCTCACTCTCCATCTTCTTGGCAATTTCCTCTGTGCTCATGTTTTAAAGTTCCACTCATACGCTAATAGTCCCCAAGTCTTTCTCTCCAGTCCATGAGTTCCGTACCTACATACCCAGATGTCTCTGCACAGAGTCACCAGGATGCCTCCCAGGTACCATATGCTTCAGGCTCGTTATATCCAACATCAAATTCATCATCTTTATCTCCTACTTTGCTTTCTTCTGAATTCTCTTTTTTTGATTTGTAGCATCTCCATCTGCTCAGTTGCCTAGCCAGGAACCTGGACTTTTCAATATTCATCTTTCTCTAGAGCTCCATTTATAACCAGTCCCCAGTCCTGAAAGTTTTGCTTCAAATATAGCCCTTTTTTGTCTTCCCTGATACCGTTCTCCTAGTGTAGCTCCTCGTTAGATCCTTCTTGGACTGTTGCGACAGCCTCCTGTCCATTCTCCCTTCCTCCGTTCTACTCCCAGAGCAATGTTTCCAAAATGTTGAACTGACCACGTGAGTTCCCGTACTCAACCAAATTCTACATTTCTTTATGTCACAAAGAACGGTTTAATTTATGCGATCTCTGGCCATTTCTCTAGGCTGGTGCCTGCCCTGCTCGTTATGTGATAGCAATATCATGACACTTGCAATTACCCCAGCCTACGATGGGTCAGTGTTTTTCAGCCCTCAGCTTATCGTGTTCCTTCTGCCTGAAACCTCCTCCATGCCTGTCTCCTCCATCGTCTCTTTGGCTACATTAGCTCGTTAGTCTGTCCTCCCAAGTGGCGGGGCCCAGTCAGCCACAGACACAAGAAAGTAACTTTGGCAAGCCAAGCACTAACTTATAAGTAGACAGAGTAGGTGCCTACCCACAAGGTTTGTGGGGGCAGTTAAGGAAGCTTATAACTAATTATCTTTCATTATTTAAAATTATTTCATTATTAGGATATTCCTATGATTTTGTGTGTATTTTTGTTTTTGTAGAGTCCTCTATAAACTTTCCTAAGAGGAGTTTGATGCATTAAATCTTTACCACTCCCCACTTACAAGAGGGTCGTGGCAGGTAGCTGAGGGTGAGGCTCTCGGTGAAATGGGACACAGAATAAAAACTTGCCATGAGGAGGAGGAGGTGGACTGAAATGCAGGGAGCTGAGAAAATGCCAAGTGCGACCGTCTACATCACAGATCTAACTTGAGTGAATCATGTGGACAACTCTGGTATGTTAAGATTCAAGTTAATACCTAGATCACTTAAAATGAGAAAAGATAAAAATGTTTCCTGAATAATACAGAATTATCACCCATGTAGCCCTACATTCATTTTCTTAAAGAAAAAATCTGCCAAAGATAAATTATTTGGTTAATGGGACTTTATGAGATGGGTCCAAGTATGTCTGAGCTTTCGAAATGAAAGATAAAGATAATAAGCTCAGCACCCTACAGGTCGCTTGACATAGAGTGAGGAAGAAATGATGTAATTACCAAAATATTGGGAAAAGGAAAAAAAAAAAAAGAGGCAGGAAGAGAAAGACACATTCAACAGACATGTGCTGAGCATGGATCATCCAGACACTGAGCTTTGCCACTGAGATACAGGCATAATCCCTGCCTTGAGCATCCGTCTGGCATTTGGCTGGTGCTCAGTATAAACACCTGTGGAAGGAAGGAGGGAATAAAGGAAGGGAGGGAGGGAGCATGTGCCCTACGTGATCGGTCTAGGATAGCTGAAGTCAATTGAATCTGTATTAACCATTTACTGGTTAGCTTTTCACCCGTTGCATGTTCTTTCCCATGGTATGTTCTAAAACACGCATACTAAATCCACTCCCCATTAAAGTTAGAGAACACTGTGCTGGGCTACCTGTGGATTATGCATCAATTCTGCATGTTAAATTTGATGAGTATTAACACAGGCGGCATGTGAGTGGTAGAGTTGGGATCTGAAACCAGGTGCTGATCATTAGGACCCCAGCTGGTCACGTACCTGGGTTCTATGGGTATGCCTGGAATTAGAGAATGCCTCCCCGCTTGTCTAGACCAGGGGTCCCCAATCTATGGTGAGTCGTATAATTATTTCATTATATATTATAATGTAATAATAACAGAAATAAAGTGCACAGTAAATGTAATGTGCTTGAATCATCCCAAAACCATCCCCCCCACTCCCCGCTCCGTGGAAAAATTGTCCTCCATGAAAACGGTCCTTGGTGCCAAGAAGGTTGGGGACTGCTGGTCTAGACCACTCGATGGGCCACCCTTTGCCACTCACACAGGAGGGGAGAAGGAAGGCGGTGTGTTGCTCAGGGCTGTGGCGCGTCCAGTCTTAGTTTTCCAATCAGTCTGTTATTTACAGGCTCAGAGCAATGGGCAGGGGAGGCTTATAACTTGCAAGCTGAGGAGTTTATATGTGTTCCGGGCCAGTTTTGTAAGACAGCTGCCCCTATAAAGGATTTATCAAGACAATAAAAGACAGAGGAAAGAGCCTAAAGACCCTCTAGTGCAAACAGCTCTTTCATATGATGAGAGTCTAAGAGGAAATGCTCCAAACAAATGCCACGCTTTTCCCTGCCCACCTCACTCAATTCTTCTCCGGTCAGCCCAACACATCAGCAGCAGAGCTCTCTCATCTTCACCTCCAGGGCTAAACACTATAGGCACTTGCTGTTTATTTCTGCCTTGTGACATCCAACCTCCATCCCTATACCCCAGACGGGTTTTCCTCTCCTTAAACATTCTTGTTTGGGCCATTCTTGGGGATGGGAGTGAGGGACTTAGGGGTTCTTGCTCTGAATGCCTTGTACCCCCTGTTGTAACACAGTGATAATAGGTTCAGCTCAGTGGACACATCTTAGGCCTCAGGGAGGGTCTGACCCAGACCATGGCAGGGAGCACAGCTGCTTAGAACCTGGTGTGCTTGGAGGAGAAAGTTTCATGCTGTTCTCTAGATGATGCATGTATAATAATATCATCCATTTATCTGGTGTGATCACAAGAGACAATCTCAAAGAATCCTTGTCATAACAAATCTCCATCTTGGGGATGAAAACACTGAGGTTCATGACGTCAACATGGGATGAAAGCAGTGAAGGAATTTCTCCAGATTCCACAGCTGTCAAGGAGCAGAGTGGAGGCCCCTGATTCCAAGCCTTGTGCATTCTCTTCTACCCCACTTCTGCCGTTGGGTTGGTCCTGCCATTCTCTGCAGCCAGGGCATCTAATCTGAGCCAGCCCCTCTTCCAGTGAGTGCAGCTGACCACGGGAGGAGGAGGGGAGAGAGAACAGAGGGCTCGTTGTGAATCCAGAACAGTTTTCTCTGGGCCTTCTGGGACACCCCTGCTTCTCCTCCCACCCCACTGGCTGTTCCCTCTGCCTTCCTCATGGGCTGGTCTTTTACCACCCACCCCTTGAATGCTGGTGTCTAATAAATCCATGCCTGTCCTCCTGTTCCCAGGAATCTCTTCCACCTTCCTGAATGATCTCTTACACCTTCATGACTTCATCATAAAACCATTTGCCAGGAGTCGCAAGACACCATTTCCATAGTAGATATCTTTCCTGGATATCTTTTCCTAGACATCAAAAGTCCCTAAAATGCACGTGATAAAAGCTGCACTTAGCATCTCTACTTCCTGTTTCCCTTTCTGCCCTGCCTCTATCAGAAGCCTGACTTTGTAGCCTGTGCGTCACCTAGATTCCTTCCTTACCTTACCCACGTCTTTCAGCTGGCCACCAAGTTCTGACAAATTTATTTCTTTAAGATAGATGGACTCTGCTCTCCACCTTCCTTGACATTCACTTGGTTACACAGAGCTGCTTTCTGGCTGGCCCTGCAGCAGAGACCAGGAGCTGACCTTTCTGCTTGTAGTCTTGGTCTCTGCGCACCTTCTCTCTCTCTGTCTTCACAATAATTCTTCCTAAAACCCCAAATCTGATCAGATTACCCTCCTTTGGGAAATAATCTTTCAGAGCAAGTCCTTTGCATGTTGTACAAGACTTTTGATAACCTGGCCATTGTCTACCACCCAAGGTCCTCCACCTCTTGCTGTCACCAATTTTTCATTCTTGTGCACTGTTCTCAGCATGGAAACTTCCTTCATCTTGTTTCTGCACTCAAAATTTTGCATATAGTGTCCCTATTGCCTAAATTATTTTGTCCTTTTCTTTGTTGCCTGGCTATTTCACAATTTGGAAATATCCCGTATAGGGTACATAGCAGGAATTAACTCCTTTAGGGAGCATTCTGGACTCCTTACATGAGATGTAGGTATCATCGCTCTGGGATACCCAAGTGCCCTGCGCACATTTCTATCATAGCGGTCATCACATTGCAATATAGCTCTGCATTCGACTCTGTGTTCACTGTTTATCTGCCTCCTCCACAAGACTATACAGGTCTCTTGTTTTCTACTTTTTGTGTATTGCCCGTGTGTAGCAAAGTGCCTGACCACAGTGGGGGCTTAGCAGCACAGCTGCTAAATGAGTGAGGCATGCAACAGATGAGGCCGGTAGCCTGGCCATGCCATCCCAAGTCCACTGATAGTCACGCCACTCTGACCACCCAGGCTAAAATTGTTAAAAATGATGTTCCCATCCAACTGTTTTCATCAGACAGCACTCCAGGAAGAAAGAGACTCACAACTCTGACGTTTCTGCATAGAAATGGTTTTATTTCCAAGATAGCTAGTTCTATCCAAATAAACCATTTTGTAATTGAAATTGGGCATCCCTCAACCCTGTGAAAATGCTTCTCCACATAACCCGGCACCTGCATTTCAATTCCATTGGGCTTTTTACTTGGTGTCTGTTCTGCTCCATGCATGTATTGGGTGGGAGGGGCAGAGTCCAGGCAGCTCCAAGGCTATGAAGCTCACCATGAACACTCACTTGCCAAGGACAGCGCTGATTACCACTGCCCTGCACACCACCTTGCAAAGCCAGGAGCTTCATAAAACCTTGTTTATAAGCATTCAGACCATGATGATTCAATTATCCAATTATTCATAATTCATTTATATAACCACCAAACTCGTTTTGAGCACCTGCTATATGCCTTCGATATAGAGATGAATTAGAGACAGTCTCTCTGTCCTTGTGAATCATTTTAGAGCTTGGTGGAGGAGAAAACTGTATCAACAGACCGTTGCAATGCAATGGGAAGTGTGTACTCACAGAAGTGTACAAAAAGGGCAAGTGTTCCAGAGAGAAAGGAGAGATGTGAGTATTGTAGGCAGAGAGAACAGCAAGTACAACATGTGAGAAGAGCAGAAGAGAGTACGAGAGGTTGAAGGAACACTTAGGAGTAGATGCAATGCATCATCACATGAGAACAGGTGAGCAGAGGCAGATTTGGGGAGCCCGGAGGAGGGGATGATGAAAAGGGAGGTTGCAGAGGAAACTCAGGGGTGCCTCAGGCCACAGCGAAAGGAGGCTGCAGCCAGACCAAAGGTTTGAACTTCTCTCAGGCCCTAGGGTGCTCCGCATGGTTCCTAAACAGTAGGAAAAGTGGAATCAGCAATACGGAAAGGGGTGTTTCTGGAAATTAGTGGACTATATAGAGGACCGCTGAATTAATGCAAGAAAGGCATGATGAGGAAATAAACCGGGGCTGTGGCAGCAGGTCTGGGGAGAAGGAAGTGATTCCAAAGGCCTTTGGGAGGTGAAAGGTGGGGTCTTGATGCGGATCGTGTGTGGGAACAGGGACAAGGAAGGGCGAGTCGCACACTCAGCACAAGACTTGAGATGCCAAAGCTCAGTGAGAAAGATGAATAGCATTTTCATACAATATTTTTAAAAAATCAATGCTAAAAATAATTGACAAAATATCAAAATTTTAAAGAGAGACAGGATCAGTATTATTGATTTTTCCTCTTGCCTCTGGCTCCAATATGGTTTGACCTGGTACCGTACTGATCCCAGCTTTATATAAACTCTTGATATATTGTTCATCACGGGTTTTTTCCATTGATTTTTACTTTTTTAAGTATTGTGTTCAATTATTGTTTATCTTGATTACTGGTTTTGTTTTTTCTGTTTGTTTGGTTTTTTTTCTTTTTCTGGCTCTCTCTTAAATTTTGCACTGAGGCAGGTGCCTCAGCTGCCTCACCTAGTCCTGGCTCTGGAGTGGGGGGTGGGGGAGTGGGGGGAGACTGATCAGCAATGATTGTAGCGGTGGTGTCACGCAGGATGCACTGATGTACCACCGTGGTGCCTTGCTCCGCTGAAGGGCAATTCTGTTTCTTCAGTGACTTTGTTCCCTGGATACCTTTCCTCCACCCACAAAGGCTGCCGTGCTACACTGGGCATTCTCGCCAGATATGAAGACATCATGCAGAGTCCCCCTTCCCTCCCTCTGAGCAAACAGAGTTTGGGTCTCCCATGATGAAACTCTCATGCAGCTTGTGCACAACTTGCCTAAATGCCACAAATGCTTTGGAATAAGCATGGAAATTGGTTTCTAAGCTCCAGCAGTTTCTAAAATAGGGGTGGTTTAAAATAAAGCAGTATGATAAAAGGGATTCCTATAGAGCAGATTGTGGGAAATAGCAGTGAGCCTCCAAAACGAAAACCTAGGGAAAGAGTCAGAAAGGGCGTTCAGCCATTCCGAAGTAAGGTCCATGTGAGAGGGAACGTGGCCGGCCAGGAGAAGCAGCCAGCTCTGTCTCCAGCTCCTCAGTGTCGGGGCGGAGCTCATTCCTTTCCATTCCCAGAAGCTCCTTTTCCCTTTACATCTGGCTCGATGAAGATGTAATATATTCTGTCAGTGCAAAATTTGGGCTGGAAAATGCTATGGCTTTGGAAATCGAGGAGGGAATTGAGTGGGGGCTTTCCAAATTAATGGCGACGTGCAGATGGAGTGCATTGAGCATGGCGGGGCGGAAGTCGGGAGGGCACTCGGAAGTGTGCTTGTAGCCAGAGGGCTGTATAAGCAGCAGGGCTTGGGTGGAGGAAATGAGAGAGCAGTAGGCACGGGCATTGATACAGGGACTTTGACAATGACGGAGGGTGGATGAAAATTCGAGTAGGGCATGCCTGACGGCCTCCATTTCCTTGTAGAAGTTGGAGAGAAGGTTGTCCTCTAAGAGTGTGACTTTGAAGTGAATATTTAGCAGGATACTGAGGGTTGAGAGAATTGGCCAAAGACCCCAAATGGACTTGGAGCATCTTTGCAGCTCCTCCGAACCTGGAGGCAGGGGATGTGTGTGACTCCAGGCTCCACAGTCACGTGGTTGGTATCTCCTGCTGTGCTCAGCTTTCTGGGCAAAGGCTGGGAGGAGGTGGGTCACAGGACTGATCCCAGGTGGGGAACGTGTGAGGCGTGTGTAGGGTTGAAGGAGCAGGGTGGCGCAGAAGAGGGAGAACTTTAGACATGGTTAACGTTGGGGACAGCGCCTGATGAGACCAGTGACAACGGGCATGAACCATGCTGATGAGTTTCAGCTTCCAAGTATTATACAATGTTTTCATCAAACAAGAAACAGTGGAGGGACCCATGTGATTACAGGGCCCTGTCGCAGCAGAATCACCCTAGATCAGCACAGGAAGCCAGGAGGCCAGTGATTTCTAGCAACCGGGGCCCTCTTTGTCATCTTGGCATCCCCTACAGTTGTTAGGAGCTCTGCATTGTTGACAATACTATCTCTGCTCTTGAAATGCAGCCGTGCAGCTGCCCCTTAGGTAGGACAAGATGTCTCACTTGCCCCTCTGGGACACCATTTAGCTTTTTTTTTTTTTTTAAAGCTTTTATTTATTTATTTATTTAGGCTACCAAAACAAAATTTTTTTAAAAAACTATGTTTTTTGTATTTTGTTTTTTGAGATAAGGTCTTACTCTGTTGGCTAGGCTGGTGCAATCATAGCTCACTGCAGCCTACAACTCCCGCCTCAGCCTCCCAAGTAGCTGGGACTACAGGCACCCGTCACCACTCCTGGCTAATCTTTTAAAAACTTTTTTGTAGAGATGGGGTCTCATTATCTTGTCCAGGCTGGTCTTAAGCTCCTAGCCTCAAGCGATCCTCCCCCCTCAACCTCCCAGAGTGCTGGGATTACAGGTGTGAGCCTCCCCACCTGCAGGGGCACCATTTAGGAATGGGGCGGTGAAGAAGCCTCCTTGCCTTAATAGC
Organism: Indri indri; assembly: GCA_004363605.1. Classification (NCBI taxonomy): domain Eukaryota; kingdom Metazoa; phylum Chordata; class Mammalia; order Primates; family Indriidae; genus Indri; species Indri indri. The sequence goes on along the minus strand of RJWJ010025502.1, from coordinate 6,465 downwards.
ACTGTAAGTTCCCCCTGGTCCCACTACTCATGATGAAAGTGCCCATATTGGGAGTCAATGACGAAGGCGTCGTCCTCAGGTTGATAATGCAGACGGATGCCACTAACATTTCGCACGACCATACTGAATACGGCTGTCAGGGCAGGAGGGAATTTGAGAAGGCAGTATATAATTAACCTATTTGGAATTGGGCCAACAGACCCAAGGTTAATGGCCCTGGGAATGGGAGCATTAATGACCACTAATGGTCAAGCCCCTTTTCATGTGTTACTCATTAGAGACACCTTTTATATTCTATAAGATCACGGCTCTTGGCCTCGGGACCAAGGGGTAATGGAGAGTTGCCACTCCCCCAGATGACGTGTCATGCGTTCCGACAGCTTCTTGATCCCCTCCCATCACAACAGTCAGGTACAGCGTGTAGCAGATCGCAACACGCACCACCATCTGCTGAGCACCGCCGATGAGAGCTAAGGCGAACACATGATGCATATTCATGGGCAAAAATTGTTTCAGGTTTTCATCCAACAGACGACAAAAGTGTGACATCTTTGCTTTTACCTGTTCGGTGCTAGTACTCCTTTTTCTACACGCTCCCTGGGGGAGCTGGAATAGAATCCTTAACCACCCTAGGATGTGACCTCAGTCTTATTTCGTGGCCAGAAGACTCATTAACATGTGAAACTGCACAGTCACCCGCCCTGCCTTGATTAACAAAGAGACCGCTATTTTTGTCCACTCCCTTTCTCCTTTCCTCTTTCTCCCTTTACCCTCCACAAGAGAATTCTACCTTTGCCATAAGCTGATCTTATGTGATAAGCTTTTGTGATGCAAGTTTGGGAGAGTGGACAGGCAGAGACGGAACCGGAGTGAGGGAGATGAGGGTGGAGACTCACGGGAGAGAAAAAAGCAGAAACAGAGCCAGGAGAAAGAGGGGCAAGTCGCGTTCCATACGGATGTGCCTGCTGGGGGCGGGGTGGGGCCCGGGGGCTGGAAGGAAGGAGCGTCAGGCAGCTGTGCTGTGCGTGCAAGAGCGAAAAGGCCTGAGGAGGAGAAAGTGAATTTTAAGAAGTCTAGCTGGTCAATCAGATCTCTTTTAATGTTCATGGAGAAGTACAAAAAACACTGGTATTAGTGTTAATTGCATCTGGCTGTTGGTGTGTCTTCCTTCTCGTGGAAGGCTCCACGGATGCGGGGTCAGCTGGGGATCTGGGATTATCCGAGGTCGCATGTTTGACTGGAGGGCTGAAGTTGAAGCTTTGCGAGACGCTCAAACAGGGGTGGTGACTTTGCTTCCTCCTTTGATCTCAGTATTGGAGACGCATTCTGTGGCGCTGCCTCTTCTAATGAACCTTAAAAAGCAGAGCGTGTTGAAAATTACTATATACCAAGACATGCCATGCTTCCTACAGTAACACACTTGTACAGCAGGTGCTCTGGTTTACACATTAGTTTCACAAGCCTTTTTATTTAATCCGTACGTAACCTCTCGGGGTAGATGTTACATTCCCATTTGTAGACCTGAGAACTGAGGCCCGGTGCCTTACAGTGACTTCCTGCTCATGGCCATAAGTTAATAAGGAGCAACTCAACTCAGAGTAGAATTTTGAATTTTTATAAAAGGGAAGATGAAGAAAGAAGGAGAGATATTGAAAGTGGAAATTAAGTTCTCAAGCAGAGGCAGGAATTCAATGAAAGCTGCGGGGCCGTTCTTCAGCTTTCACTTGCCAGCCTCGTTTGGAGGATTCTCTGCACACGCAGGGACCTGGAGGCCTTTGCTGAGAGTGAGTGGCCCAGCGGAGAAGCAGAGCTGTTGCTCTTTCTGCCACACTTCATCCTGCATAAAAGCCTCGGATGGCTGGGGGTCTCCTCCGCCTTTCTGGCCCTTTTCTTTGGACCCAACAAAAGGGCAGAGGGGAAGCAGAGCCCGTCTTCTACCCTTGGCAATTAAGGGTAGAGACAGGACAAGGGAGATGTCTGCATGGCGCTGCCAGCCTTGGCATTTCCTCCATGAGCCTGCAAGATAAGTCACGCCCTTAAATCATCCAATATCAGACGCAGTGACTATCATTTTCCCATGTGAACATCTCACTGGCTGAACACAAGCATCTCAATAGCCACGGCACCCTAATTTCCTTTGTCAGAGACAACAAAACCAAAGGTAATGAGCAGGAGGAGAGACAGAGTCCCAGGGGGCACACTCTCTGGAAGAGTCTCGTGGGCTTAAATACATCTAAAGCAGACCCAAAAGAAAGCAGTGATTACAGGCTCATTTTCTGCCTGCATTATGTTAAATGTCCCGTCGTCTACACAAATGGCAATTGCTTTGTGCCGGAAATCTTTTTACTGAATTCCTCTTATTGGTAAATTTTGTATTAGAAATAAAAAAGGAGACTAAAGAAAGGTTTTGCAATTTAAAGGTGAGATTATCAGGATACCAGTAAAAGACACAAGACTGGCACATACCCAAGAGCTGATTTTCCTTTTCAAATGCAAATATCGGAGAAGGCAAAGTGGCCCTGTCCTTTGAATTTGCCTGTTAAGGGTCTGCAGGGCCCAAGCCTTTAGCTGGAGGAGGACACATGTGCTTCTCTGGTGCAGAGGCTGACACGGGCAAGGACAGGCTGATACATTTGGCCATACCCGGGTCATCACAGGCTGCCGTTCACAGGGGAGTGAGACGACGCTGACACTTGAGATCTGTCTGCCCCTGCATGACACTACCCCTCCCCCAGGAGCAATGAGAGTCAACTCAGCCACTTCGGCATTACCCTCTTCCCCGTCCTGTCTGGGCTTCAGGTTTTAAAGACATTTGCTTGATAGCTCTTCATTCACTCCTGATTCATCCTATAAACATTTCCTAAGCATCTTCCATGTTGCAGACAGTGGGCTACACCCAAAGAATTCAAAACATAATTATGAAAAGGAAGCCGGAATTATGATAGTCAAACAGAAATGGAACATGGGCCTTGAAATGACAGAGATGGAATGGAAAATTCCACCAAAGCCCTCCTGACTTGGATAGATATCTTAAGATGTTGGTCAAGTGCAGTGGCAGGGAGGGGGCTGCTAATGCCCACACAGAGTTGCAGAAAGGATTAAATAATACAGCGAAGCAACTAGCGCAGAGCTTGTCACCAGGCAATGCTCGGTGACTGTGTGTTGAGTGTGCCTTTATTCGGAATGCTCAGTTGGGACCTGAATTCCCACCCCTACCCAGGGATGCATCTGACCCACAACCAGGGGGCATCTGGCCCTTCAGGCCAACAGCAATGGGCACTTACTCACCCCAAGTAAGACCCAAATCTATGATCCTCTTGACACAAGGAGGCTGGAGGGAAGGATGAAGACTGTACCAGGGGGAATTTGGGATCAGTCCCAAAGGAAGGCAATGGGATTTGATGAGAGGCCCTTCTGTGATGGGTACCACATGAGGAATTCTATAAGATTATCTTGCAGGCACATTTGTGGGGTAGGAATCCCTGCCCCATCTAATCTCAGCAACTCTAGGTGAATGTTCAAGGTGGGACAAATAAGAGACCACGATGTTCCAGAGCTCCTGAGGAGGGCTAAGTCTTGGTCTTCGATCACCAAGGTGTGTGTCCGTTTCTGAGGATGTGTGGCGGATCATTAATTTCTAAAGGGAATGAATATTGCTGTTGTAGCTGAAAATAAGCTGTAAATTAGCAATTAGTCAACTTTTTCTCTAACATCCCTTGCAGACGGGATTTTGATACCAAGAAAGATCAGTTTACCCTCCAACCATCCCAAACAGGAAGATGAGACTTAATTTAACTGGGACTCCATGCATCATGTGCCAGTGCTAAAGTGGGTATTGTTCCTTTCTTGAACATATTGATCCGTGGCTCCTGCAGTGTACATATCATTACCGGACCTTATAAATGATCGACAACCTCCAATGTGGAATGCAGCCTCTGGGCATGATTATGGATAGAAGGAGGATGTTGATCTTTATTTCCTAGAGATCCCAGACATGGATCATAATCCACACTTGGCCTATGATGTGCTGTGTGACTTTGGGCAAACGACTATTTACTTGTGCATTCTGCATCCTCTGAAAATGGGGATTGTAGCGTCTGATAGGGTTGTTGCAGGGCTTAATTTAGATAATGCAATTTAAATACCAAGCAGAGCAACTACCATTTTCTGGAGGCTCAGTTAATACGAGTTCCCTGACACAGAATACAGAATGAAGGACACTTGGCAAAGAGTTAGTGTTTGATGATGATGATAATGATAATAGAAGCATTACTGTGGGTGTCAGAAAGGAAGGCAAACATGGGACTCCATTGCCTCCAGAACTTGGCAGTGAGGTGGGTGCTAGAAGTGGAAATGGGGGTGGATGTGGCTTTGCTGATTCATGCTACTGGAGGGCTCTGAAGACCCACTTCCAGGTGGAAGAGCCATCTATGGCATGCAGGACACCAGACTGCACAAGGATATCGATGCATTGTGCTGCTTGGTCAGCCGCTCAGTCTTCTTCATCTCAGAGTCCCAGAGCCAACCACCCATTCAGCTCCTTTCCCAGCAGGGAGGATGCTCTCAGATATGGTTTCTCTCAGCTCCCTGACCTGCAGCCACCCAGGTATGCCTCTGAGTAACCCTTTGGAGCCTGGCAGCAATGGATTTCTCTTATTGAGTTTCACTGGTCAGGAACTGATAGGGACAAAAAATAACTGATCTCCACCTTACTCCTCTTTCCAGATCCATTGTGCTCTGGAGGCATTTTCCTAGACCCTGGCTCTCTCGTGGTCGAGTTGAAACACCCTCCCCACCCATGGCAGACTCTCACCTTCTTCCGTTCCTTCCTTTCCAGCCACATTCCTCTCCAACTTCTCTTTTTTCTTTATCCACTCATTTCCCTCTTATTCAGCTTTGCTCAAAACTGTTGTGTCAAAGATTCCTTTTCCTGCCACCCCTCTCAGAAAGCACACTAATAGCGGGAGGCCAGCCCTGGATGGGCCACGAATAACACATCATGCACAGGAACAGCCGGTGCAGCCTCTGATTGCAAAGAGAAGATCTTTTGATAACGTATTATCCTGTTTACTCTTTATCGTGCCACCAATTCTTCAATCAGTAGAGGTGCACACCTCCTCACGCACCAGTATGAAACCCCAGCCACAGCCAGTGTTCCTGCCATTGTCTCATCCCAGCTCCACCACCAGGAGGGCTGCCGGACGTCACCTTCCGATGTCTGTGCTGCCAACCCTAGGCCACCAGGATCCTGCTATAACCATGGCCTGTCTTTTCTCAGTTCAAAACTTATGCTTCTTTATTTTAAATTCTTATTATAGCCTTAATGTCTTGATACTTGCTGAACTCTGGAAAGGATAAAGGCCTCTCACTTGATCCCCTGATGTATATAAATGCAGTACCTGATAAGTTCCCTATTCAGGACTCAGGGCCTGATGAATGCTGGATGCTCCTGTAAAGTAGGTTATTATCATTTCCAGTCTCAGTCAAGGAAATTATGACTCAGATAAGTTAATTGATTAGTTCAAGGTTACTGAAATAGTAAATTATAAACCCGAGATGGAAATGCAGTAACTGTGATTTCTTGTTTCATGGTTGTTCTTTCTTTCTACTGATTAGGATTCAGAATTTGGGGACTAGCACAGGGGAATGTATCAGTCAAGGTAACAGTAGAACCCAGAATTTTATTTTGTTCAGACGAAGATATGGTAACGAGACAATGTGTAGAGGCTGAAGCAGGGTAAAGAAATCCAAAAGGAATATTGAGGGACCCAGTGATTCGCGTACAAGGGAAGCTGTTATCACCCCGGGGCTTAAAGGGAAAAGGGGAAGGAAAACAACAAGAGGAGCTGGGGCTATGGAGAAGGGTCTGCCCCTGGGATCTCTGGCCTGGAAGGTGCAACACTGCCAGGCGGCAGCCCTGCAGCATGGAGGGCACAGGGGATAGGGACGCTTTCTGTGTCAGGCATTTGCCAAACCCCACTAGAACCAGCCAGCAAGGGAGAAAGTGATACGGTTGGTGGGGTCTGCATTCCTTGGCACAGAGCAGAGCAGGGGAGGGGAGAGTGGTTTCTCAGTGCTGGGAGGATGGAGAATACTCAACACATAGGAACAGAGCATGATCCTTGGTCAAATGCTTCCTGTGGCGGAGCATGCGGCACGCCTTCCTTCCCAGACTCCAGGCCCAGAGGTGGGTTCCTCATGAAGCCAAGAACATTTAAGCTTCAGGGTCTATTTCCATTGTGTTTTGCTTCACAACAATCCCCCCGCCCCAAATCTGGGGGCTTAAAGCAAGGATGATTTATTATTTCTTATATTAATACTTCCGTGGGTTCGCTGGGTGGTTCTTCTGCCTCTCATGGTGTCAAATGGATCTGAAACACACAAGACTGCTCCAGACTCCACTCCCACGTCTGGGGGCCTCAACTCTCCTGCACATGATCTTGCTCTCTCCACACAATCGTGCAT
>RJWJ010025501.1:0-23844 GCA_004363605.1 Indri indri | reverse complement strand
GACACCAAAATTGGGATGGCTGGCTACCCTACTAGGTCCCCATTAACCCAAGGGCGAGCTCTCCAGAGGTGAGAGGGGAGGTACATGGAACTGGACACTACTTACCTTGCTTCCACCGATGGTGCTAAACTTCTCCAGAATATTTCTCACAGGTTGCTCTTCTTTAAAAGTGATGAAAACAGAACCTTGTCTTTTGTTAGACTTTAAATCCACTGAAAGCTTAATGTTCTCAATCTGAAAACACAAGCAAAGTTCAGGGGCCAGTGCCTTCTCCTGGCTCAGGTCCTAAAGGGAACTCATAGGAAAGAAGGTCCCCCAAAATCCAGAAAGGAAAAGAACGAACCCCACTGAGAACTCCAGTCAGCCAAGGAAGGAAGGGAAAAAGCAGCCACTGGAGCTCGTAGGGAGCATGAACCACACCCTGTGGAGACACTCACCTTCTCAAACTCACCAGAGCACTCCCTTGTCTTCTCCTCAGTGGTTTTGGGGTTCAGACCCCCACAAATATGTCTTTAACAGGATCATTTTTCATGGGTGTGGCCTTTTTGGGGCCCATGCTATGGCTACTGAGCCTGTGCTCCTTCTGGTCTAGGACCTGTTCCAACAGGAGGGTAGGTTGATCAACCGTCCAGATTTGCCAAGGACTGAGGTGTTTGGGGACTTTCAGGGCTAAAACCAGAAGTGAGGAGTTTTTAGGAAGCAGGGCTTTCAGCGCTAAAACCACAACTAAAAGATTTCCCAGGATGAGGGACTTCCAGCACTACAACTGGTTTCCCCGTATGTAGGACTTTCAGTGCTAAAACTTGGACAGTTCCTTCTGAGAATGCGGGTAGGTAGATTCTCGTTCTAATTCTCCCTCGCATTTCTTAGGAGCATCACGCAGGGCTGGTCCCTTCTTTTTGAGCTGTAAGATTCCACCACAGGTACAAAAATATTTTGTCCCCTCCAAACACACCACATTCTACCCAAGCCTGACTTCCCAATTTTCTCCAAAGCTGAAATCCAGTTGGTTTACCTCAGCACAAAAACATCAGTCCTCACTCCAAGAGCCTTTGTCAATGCTTTGAGCCTTCTTCCTTTCCTGACAATCCCAACGTAAGACTTGTTCCTCCAGAAGTAACAGGGAATAACAGCACAGGCTGGAGCCAGGTTGCTGGGGTTGGAATCCTTGCTGTTCCACCCCCTACTCACTGTGTGATCTCTTCTAGTTACTTAATCTTCTCTGAGCCTCAGTTTCTTCCTCTGTAAAATGGCACTGAAATGCCTGTCTCATAGCATACTTACATGTGAAGCATTTAGTGCAGTGCCCCCAAACAGGCATATAAACAAATACTAAATGTCCATGATCCTCTTCCTGGACCCCTCTAGCCCATATACCTCTCATTCCCCACTTCATCAATACAGGAACAAGTCCCTAAACTCAGCTTCCCCCAGTGCACTTGGCCACATGCAGCTCAAAGTGATCACGATCCAGGAATGCTTTTCTCTTAGAAATCAAATCCCACACACAGGGACCCTTGATGGAGTACATAGCTTACCTCCTCACTGGCTGCATCTTTAAAAAGGATAAATCTCGACCCTCTTGATCTTCCAGTGTTGGGATCCGTTTTGGGGGGACAGTCAATGACCTCTCCAAATTTGATAAAATAGCTTTTTGAGTCTTTCTTGCTGGCATCCCAGCTCTGGCCACCATTGAACAATTTTCTGAAACGGTGGGGTTAGACGCATGGCGACAAGAGCTCTTACAAGGAAGCCATGAGCTTAGAAGGTCTTACAAGAAAGCCTGGAGTCTAGGAAAGGCTGGATCTCCTAAGTTTTCACTGGGAAGATTACAAATAAAACCACCATCCATAGCAAAGGGTCTAAACCCACCCGCCTTGAATCTGTAAATATTCTACCTTTCAAAGACGTTCACAAATGTACATTACCTCCTTACTGAGATCTTAACTCCACCTTGGCCCTAAAGAGCTTAACGAGACCACAGCACCTGCAGGCTGGGAGAGGGAAAGGAAAGGCAACCTCGCCAGGGCATGGGCCCCGGGCGCTCGGCACAACTGAAGTTAGTTTGTCTACAACCCTCTTACCAAAGGGCTGTCGTCTATCTCCGTCTTCCCCTTCGCCTAGATGTCGCTCTCAAGGAACTTGGTTTTCCTGGGGCCGAGACCGCGGTCAGATGCTGGCTCCTTGCCCAGCGGAAGGAGGGAGCAAGCAAGGGAGGCCTTGGCTGGACTCAGACCCCGAGTCAGCGCGGCCCCGGGTCCGAGCGCACAGCCCCCCGCCCTCTCCTCCGGGCGGCGCTGAAGTCGGACCAACAACTCCCGCCAAGGCCACAGCGCCTACCCCGCGTTCTCCTCGTTCTTGCCGCCGGCCATCCTGTCGGCCCTGACGCCGTGGCCTTCGGAGGCGGCCTCGCGTTGTTCCAGTGGCCCGGTGGTCTCCATGGGCTGCTCGCGCTCACCTGCTTGAAACACAGGGCAGACGAACCGCGGCCACAACCGCAACCACTCAGCCCACACTCCTGCGGAAGCCGCGGGTCTGCATGGTAACGCCCACGTTGGGGGGGCGGGCTCACCTCGCCCAAACCACATGCTTATTGGCTAGTTGTGCCCTGCCACTCAACCGCGTACCAGTGTTTCATTGGCCCAACGATGCTCGCTCTAAACCCCGGCAAGTTTGTGCTCCGCTAAAGACCGCGCAGAGCCAGGTCCTTTTGGAGGGTTCGCGCGCGCGGGCGGCCTGAACAGGCCAAAGCCCAGCCTCTCGCCCCGCGCGTCCGTGTCAGGACTTCGCCAAAGTGAAAACAAGCCAAGAGTAAGACAAAACAAGTTCAAATCCCAAAAGCATAACAGCCAAAAGGAAATTCAAGGACAGCAAATATTAATATAAATGAGAAAAGTATAATGAAACAAAAATCAATTCTTGCAAAGGCAAAGAAAAGAACTAAAAGTCCAGGTGTGAGTTCAAGAAAAGATAAAACGTGAATGTGATTTCAAGTTTAGGACGTTTATACCATTTCTGCAAAAATTTCACTGTCAATGAATCAAACTTTTCTCCTTGCCTTTCCCATGGGAAGGCAGCAGGGGGCACTCGGTGCCAGCGTTTCATTCAGCGAGGCAAGGCGTTTTAGCGACTTGTTTTCAAACAGCGAGCATTGAGCTCTTAGAAAACAGAGATGTTTATAAAATTTAACAGGAAATGGGGAAAACAGGGCGATGGTCTATGGAGAGGAATGTTTCTGAGAAAAAGGTATGCGATTTCTGCACTACACCCTGTTGACTAAAGAGGACAGTTTCCTAAAATATTGTGACAAGGAGAAAAAAAGCCAATTATAGGACATAAGCGGCAATTTTGAGGTGGCCTTGAAAGAGATGCAGGGCAGTGGAGAGTGACCATCAGGGCACGGGGCAGCTCCCTGTCCTAGACCTGCCATCTGGATCCACACTCAACTTTTGCCAAGGACATGGGACTTTCCAGGCTAAAACCAGGACCGAGGGTTCCCCGGGACAGGGGACTTTCCTATGAACAATAATGACGACAACAACAGCAACAATAGCAACAAACATTTGATCAGTACCTGTTGTGTGCCAAAAACTGTCCTAAGCACTTTACTCTTAATCTGCACAACAATTCTTGAGGTAGGTACTATTAATACTTTCTCCCCATCTTACAGAGGGAGGCAACTTGAGCCAAACTGAAGTCACTTGCCAAAGGTCACACTTGCCAAAGGTCACGCAAACAACTAACGAGTGTGAGATCCAGGTTTAAGAAAAGAATGTGAGTGCAGCCTCTGCGGCATTCTGCCTGGGTTTAAACTATGGCTGCATCACATACGTTATTAATATAGGAAACCACATAGCCTTCTGACTGGCACATAGGAAATACTCAACAGTGTTGGCCGTTATTATTAAAAGAATGGTCCCTGCTCTCCAGGAGCTTAAAAACTCATTAACTAGTTAAAGAAGTTGGTAAGTTTCAAAAAGCAGTAAAGGTGCAAGGTGTCTCTTGAATGGGCGAGTGGGTAAAAAATGCATGTAAGAATTCAGAGGGAACTGTTATGAAACAGAGTGGTCAGGCCTGGGTCTCATTTAGTGTGGCACCTGCTTAAAATTCTGCATGAGCAACCTGCCTGTCACCATTAGAAGGCAGCCTGTTCCCGAATGACTTGAGCTAAGCATTACATTCTTTGTATTTGATCATCATATGCATGTGTATGTTTTACTAAAAATACGATCAATTTTTATCATCAAAATTCATTAAGGAATGGTGTTTAACCTACTCTTTTTTTGCTGGAGTAAGCATTTACTAATTTTACAAATGTTTATCTTAGTTGTCAAGCCCTGGAATAGGATTCAGAAATAAACAGGGTGCCAAGTCAGAGACTAACTCTGGACTGAGGGGTGTGGGAAGGGATATTATTTTAATTGAAACCTGAAGTCTGAGAGGAGGACAGCAGGCAAAGAGCCAGAAGAACCACAGTGTGGGCAGCTGTAATGCACTGTGCAAAGGCCCTAGGTGGGGAAAGGGCTCTGTGCCTCACGAGAACCAAATGAGGGTACTTGGCGCTGAAGATTTGTGAATTAGACGCAGGGTGAATTGGTTCAGCAGCAAGCTGTATTCACAAAAAGCCAGGGCTTAGTACGGTTTCCTGCCTCTGAGTTTTCTATTTCAATCATCTGGACTGTGCAGTCTCCAGATGTTGCTGAGTGGAAACTTTACATCATGGGGTGAGAGGTAATCTTGGTGTGTAGCTTGTTTTTCATTGATTGTCTGTAACTGAATTTAATGCAGTGTGTCTGTGTACGTTTAAGTCTAGAAGACTTGAGTCTTCTGTCTTGAGTTACGTGACTCCTCACTCTTCTATTTGCTTAACAGTAAAATAATTATGTTCTTCGCTGTAGTAAATGGATTTTACATACGTTCACTGGCATACATTGATGACACAACTTCGTCTTTCCCTAAAGAGATTTTTTGGAAATAAAAAACAAAAAAAAAAATATTAGAATTAAAGGTAGCTCAATCTTCCGTATTCTATTAGTCCCCATGGAGCTGCTACTGTACTTGTGATTCTTGGAGTATAAAAATCAAAGAGAAAATTGGCTTAGTGAGAAAGAAGACTTGACGTACAAGGTTAATCCATGTGTCTTCTTCAGGTTTCTTTGAACAAACAACCTTTAATGCGATAAAAATGGCATCCTTGAGGAAAAGCAGATTATCTTATCTGATAAGGCTGTCTCTTCTCATTACATTAACGTTACTCTGATAACACATTTTAAACAATGTTTGTAATTTAAAAGAAAAAGTCCCAAGAGAAGGCTTAGGCCAAAAAAACACAGCGTAATAATACTTAAAAACTTGCAATTCAGGCACATTCTAAAAATCCTCTCAACAATGCAGTGGAACTTACTGTAAAGGTCAAATTGGGTCCATGTTTAATAAGAGGAAAGGTTCAGCCCCTTTGTCCTTTCCTTTTATAGTTTGGTCCAAGAGGCTGCTTGTTGTAACAAGTTTAAGTGAGATGTCTAAGAAATTTCTTGGAAAGGAGAAGAGTATTAAAGAATCTGAAATGCCAGCCAGGTAGGGGTGGAGTGTTAACTTTTAACACAGAACAACATACCTGTAATACCTTACACAGGCTCTGGAATACCTGGCAGCATTTATATAGCTCACCTTCTCTGTCTAGACTTAATAAAGATGATAGTTGCCCCCCTCCGTTATCTGCGGGGGATATGTTCCAAGGCCCCCCCGTGGATACCTGACGGTGTCCAAGGATAGTACCGAACCGTATAACAGCCTGCTATGGTATTTTTGACCTAACCGAGACAGCTACTAAGTAACGGGAGGATAGCACGGATATTCTAGACAAAGGGATGATTCACGCCCAGAGCAGGATGGAGTGGGATAGTATGAGACTTCATCACACTACTCAGAATGGTAAACAATTTAAAACTTATGAATTATTTATTTCTGGAATTTTTCCACTTAATATTTTCAGACTGCAGTTGACAGAAACCCCAGAAAATGGAACTGTGAATAAGAGGGGAACTACTGTGTTGGGATGAAGATGGGGAGGAAGAAATTACATTATTTATGAAATGGCTTTTTATTAATAAACATTTTTAGTAAATTATTCCAGTAGCAATGTAGTTAATAATGTTGGCTTTTAGGCTTAAGTTTTCAATTAGTGAAGCTTGAAGTCTAGGAGCCTGCCGGATGAATAAGAAATATTCAAGGCTTCTCCCTTATAGTGACTGGGCTGCAGCCAAAATGCAATAGGATGCCTCTTTGTTGTTCCCTATTGCAAAGATATCTCTATAGACAGAACGTTAGACAATTTTTTTTTCTTTCTCTTCTTAAAGATCTCCTTGGAGGCTTCCGAGATGCCTAATTCAGTGGTTCCCAAATTTGTTGCCCATTGGATCACCTGGGCATCTTTAAAAAACACTGATGCCTGGCTCCTACTCGCAATGTATTAATAATTTTTTTTTTTTTTTTGAGACTGAGTCTCACTATGTTGCCCGGGCTAGAGTGCCATGGGTCAGCCTAGCTCACAGCAACCTCAAACTCCTGGGTTCAAGCAATTCTTCTGCCTCAGCCTCCCGAGTAGCTGGGATTACAGGAAAGCACCACCATGCCCAACTAATTTTTTTTTCTATATATTTTTAGTTGTCTGACTAATTTCTTTCTATTTTTAGTAGAGGGGGGGTCTCACTCTTGCTCAGGCTGGTCTTGAACTCCTGACCTTGAATGATCCTCCTGCCTTGGCCTCCCAGAGTGCTAGGATTACAGGCGTGTCCACCGCGCCTGGCCTAGTAATACTTTAATTGGAACTGGCAGCAACCTAGGCATGGGGACTGTTTTTTAAATTAACCTTTTTATATTAAGATAGTTGTAGATTCACATGAAGTTGTAAAAAAAATAATAAATTCCTTGTACCCTTTATCCAATTTCCCCCAACAATAACATCTTCCGAAATTATAATACAATATCACAGACAGGATATTGACATTGATACAGTCAAATACAGAACATTTCCATCACCACAAGGATCCCTCTGTCCTGTGGGTGTTTTATAACCACACCCACTTCCCCACCCACTCCAACCTCCTCCTTAACCTTTGGCAACCACTAATTTGTTATACAGTTTTGTCATCTCAAGAATGTTATATAAATGGGGGTTAGCTTTTTTCACTCATAATTTTCTGAGGATCCATCCACGTTGCTGCATGTATCAGTAATTAGCTCCTTTTTATCACTGGATGATAGTCCATGGTATGGCTCTACCACAGTTTGTTTAACTATCTGGATTGTCTCCGGATTGTGTCTATTAGGAATAAACATGCTATAAACATTTGTGTACAAATTTTTGCATGAATATACATTGTCATTTCTGTAGGGTAAATACCCAAGAGTAGAATTGTGTGGTGGGTGCATGCTTAGTGTTTTAAGAAATTGCCAAACTGTTTTCCAGAGTCGCTTTACTGTTTTACATTCCTACCAGCAATGTATGAGTGATCCAGTTTCTCTGCATCCTTGCCAGCATTTGGTTTTGTCACTATTTTATGTCTTAGCCCTTCCAATAGGTGTGTAGTGATATTACATGGTGGTTTTAATTTGCATTTCCCTAACGGCTAATGCTGTTGAACATCTTTTCGTGGACTGATTTGCCACTATTCAGTGAAGTGTCTCTTCTTGTCTTTGGCCCATTTTCTAATTGGATTATTTCTTTTTTTACCTTTGAGTTTTGGGAGTTCTTTTTGTATTCTAGGTATTAGTCCTTTGTCATGTATGTGGTTTGCAAATGTTTTCTTCCAGTCTGTAACTTGTATTTTCATGCTCTCAACAGAGTCTTTTACAGAGCAAAAGTTTTCAATTTTGATGCAATCAAATTTATCAGTTTTTCCCTTTATAGATTGTGCTTGACTATCCATCATTATAAACCGAACAGCCTCTGCATCAAAGACAGAGTCCCTCGCTAGAAAAAGCTTTTCACATTAAAACTTGCCAGCCAGATGAAGATATTCACTTCTATTTTCTTGTTTTGTCGTACTGACCTTTTAAAGATGTTTGTGGTTTCAGAGATTTCCCATGGACTTATAAATACGCTTAAAGCTTCCAAAGATTTGAATTGTGAGACTTATAGCTTATAATTGGATCGTGTCCTTGGCATTATAGATGAGATCCTCTCAAAGGAAGAACTCTCTGCTAGTGGGCACATGGAGTTGACAGATATAAGGTAATTTCGGAACTGTCACACATAGGCCATACAACTTCATCAAACGAGTAGTCCATTGTGTAAAAAAAAAAAAAAGATCCTTGCCATGATGAGAAGAGGTCAGAAAAAAGCTCGGCTGTCCCAAGTGGAATCCCTACTCATTCATTTAAATGGACTACTTTTACTATTCATTTGAAAAATAAAGTAGGGGCACCTTAAGCACATGGAAATGAGTAATTATGGGCAGTGCCCTTATTTAGATTGTAGGGGGAAGAAGAATTTTTGTATAGTCAGAGCATTGAGTTTCCTGTTATTGGAGGTTTTCAATCAGACCCTGGACCACCACTTAGCAGGGCTGTTGTAGGGGTGACTCGGGCACTAGGAAGTAAGGTAGACTAGGTGAGCTTTGAGAGCCTATGCTATCCTGGGTGTCTTTGGCATCATGATCCTTCTCCAGGGTGAGATACGGAAGTATCCTGGAGAGGAAGAGCACAGACAGGACTGATCCCAAGAAGTTCGAACAAAGATCAGGAAGGAGCCAGGTGACTGGAGGAGGACCTTCTCTAGATTGACTTAGATTTATGGAACTGGAAAAGACTTTAGAGGGAGGCTATCCATGCTCCTGATAAAGAGATGGAGAAAGTTAGTCAAGTAGTCTGGACCAGAATACATTAATAAACAAACTATGGAATCTCAGTGGCTTAATACAAGAAAAGTTTATTGTGCAAATTCCATCATAGATGTTACTGGCCAGGCACTTTCCTCCAAGTGATGACTCAGTGATGCATGTTCTTTCTATCTTGTCTCATGGCCCTTCAACATGTGGCTTCTAAGGTCAATGTGAACAGGAAAGAAACATCTGGAAAGGCACCCTGAATACTTTAGATATCCAAGCCTGGGGTGTGACATGCATCACTTTCACTCACATCCATAGGCAGAATTGATCACACAGCCAATCTACTTGCAAGGGAAGCTGGGAAACAGAGAAGAACACACAGGTACCGGTGCCTACTAATAGGTCCTGCCACAAGAAACCAAGGCCCAAAGGGGTGCCATAATTTTTCATGACCATTGTGTTAATGTTGACAGAACTACAGTGAGATTCCTGATAGGGATCTCACCTTATAAGGAATTTAACCTTATATGGTTAAATGTGGTATATGATGGTATTTGGAGTCTTCCATGGCCCAGTCCTGGGCATTCTACCATCCTTTTCTGCCACCCGCTGCCTGGCAGCTCATGCCCCAACAAAACAGAACTGTTCATACTTCCCCACGCCTACTTGGCCTAATATCTTTGCTCATGCTGCCCTCACTTAGGTGTGACTGTCTTCTACGGTACCTCGCTTCTCTGTCTACTCGTTCTTTCAGACTTAACTAAAGCATCTATGCTTCCTGGAAGCTGATCCCAATCTCCTGATCCCCACCTCCCAGACAGACTTAGGTATCCCTCTGTGCTCCTACATCATCCCATCCATGTTTTTATCAGCATAGGGCAGGAAACTTGATGTCATTATTCATTTATGATTCTATCGCCCTCACTAAATTGTGTACTTCTTGCAAGCAAAAGGCATCGTATATATTTTTTTATTTTTTAAATTAGCATACATTAAAAATGTCTTTTTTGGTGTACAGTTTATGAATTTTAACTTTATATATTGTTAGAGTTGGTATTTGGTTCTTTGCATACTGAGTAATTTTGGATTTTATTCTGGACATGTTGAATAGTATCTTATGAAACTCTGAGTCTTATTTAAATTCTATGGAGTGTCGACATTTTTGTTTTTGCAGTCAATCAACCCAGTTGGTTTCCAGCTGCAAGTTTGGGCCAACCTTCTGTGGGTTGTGGTTTTTTTGTTGTTGTTGTTTTTTTGTTTTGTTTTGTTTTTTTTAACAGAGTCCCACTCCGTTGCCCTGGCTAGAGTGAGTGCCGTGGCGTTAGCCTAGCTCACAGCAACCTCAAACTCCTGGGCTCAAGCGATCCTACTGCCTCAGCCTCCCGAGTAGCTGGGACTACAGGCATGCGCCACCATGCCTGGCTCATTTTTTCTATATATTTTTAGTTGTCCAGATAATTTCTTTCTATTTTTTTTAGCAGAGACGGGGTCTCGCTCTTGCTCAGGCTGGTCTCAAACTCCTGAGCTCAAACAATCCGCCCGCCTCGGCCTCCCAGAGTGCTAGGATTACAGGCATGAGCCACCGCACCCGGCCTGGGTTGTGGTTTTGATGTCAGTTCTGTTTGTATCTTGGCAGTGCTATTCAGATGTATCTGATGTATATGTTACCTAGTGGCCAGTACACCTGGACAATGGTCTCTCCCATAGTTCAGTTCTCAGAGTCTGTGATATACTTTTTATGGTCATATCCATGCATGCACAGTTTGGGAATAAGCCCAAGTTCCTAAATAACTTGATGGGGTAACTTTCCCAGCTCCCTCCTCCCTGAGATCTCCCTGGTACTTTCTAGTTCTCTGCGTTTTCCCTTTTTGATCCTAATCTGCTCTGCATTTCCCATCACTGGGCCCATGTCTGGGGCTGTTGTGGCCACTCAATCGAAACAAGGCCCCCCACACCCGCCAAATGTAGTTTGGATATTGAGATCGATGATACCACACATGCAACAAGAGGTTGTGAAAAGGTTTATCACTCACGTGATGAAGCTTTCTGGGGAGAACAGGGAGAGCTCCCAAGCTGATCTGAAAATGGCTGGAGAGAGCCAAGAGAGGAAATGGGCCTGGTTTTTATAATGGCTAGGGGGTGAGGCTGGGGTGAGAGTTCCTGCATGTGGGCTGCAGCTTACGTGGTATAAACTTCCCACCAGTGCCAAGGCAGCATCTGAGCTTTTACATCAGCTTGCCCAGATGTGAAGCCAAAGGGGAAGGGGGAGTGGTGAGGTTTGAAGGCTGTCAGCAGTCAAATAGCAAAAATAGAATCAGACTCTTTCTTATAGAGGCCACGTGGTGGGAGGATAGAGAAAAGACAACAGGCATTTGTGCCACCCTTTGGGGACCACAGGACTTCCAATCAGAGAGAAAGTTCCTCTCCCTCAGCGTTTTAGGTGCCTTTGGGCTATCATAGGCTGGGTTGTGTGAGAGATTAGAAAAAAGAAAAAACAGGACAAAGGAAAATGGAGAATTTAAGAGGCCCCTTTTGTACTCCTTGCTCCAGTCTTCTCCTGGAGCTCTCTCTGTTTTTACAATGCTCATTTCTGGGTTTTGGGATGCTTTGAGTCCAAGCCAGGGGATACCAGAGGAAAAAAAGTCATAAGCTCACCACCAGTCTAGTGGTACTTCAAATTCTTGTCTTTTCCCTAATCAACCTGCTATTATTTACTTTTCATGGTATTTAAATACCAGCTCAATGTGTTCTGTCCAGGTTTTATAGCTGCATTCAGTGGGAGAGATGGGTTACTTACTCTGCCTTATGGGACTGGAATTCATCTTATTTAATTTTATATGTCCTGTGCCTAGTACAGTGCCTGGTGCAAGGAAGGACTTAACAGATGTTCAGTGAACTAACAAAGTGAATGAAAGAATGAATGAGTGAACAAAGCAAAGTATTATGATTTATTTGCAAATAACACAGAAAGACTCATGCTTCCAAAGAACAAATTTCTGATAACCACGTGACACCATGGTCAATTTTCCTCCATTCTTTTCTTGGGAGAGTGAGATTGTACAGACAGGCTCTAGCTTAAGTTAATTAAAAACCGTACTTTTTCTTATTGAATCTTTAAATCAGGTTAAGTCTTTCAAAATTTCAATGCTGCTACGTCTCTAGAAAGTTCGGATTGCACAATGTTGCTACGTCTCTAGAAAGTTCGGATTGCACAGATTTCAATGAACTTCCTTAAACTCTGTTCCTCCCTTGCCTGTTCTAGGATTAAAATAAGAAAAGAAAATTGGCAAAGCTTTTTGACACCAGCACTTCTTTCAGTTGCACATGTTTATAGTTACCGCCAAACCAGGCTGAATTGCATGTTTAAAAAGGACACTGCAAAGCTCTGCTGTTCATTCGTCCTCTGCTCAATGGTTTGCATGTAAATTATTGGATCCATTTACAATGAGAATGCTAGAAACCCCCAGGTACTTAAATAGCAGGCTTTCATTTCTGCCTCTTTAATGCTAAGCTGCCCTGATCCCTGACTGCAGCAGAATGTAGCTGATGAGTCCAACATGAAATTGACTCCAGCTCATCTTTTCCATTCTTGAATTTGGCTTCGACAGGGACCACAGGAGTCAATGGGACCTCTGTATGTGGGTGAGATTCCCAAGAGAGTCAAGAAGGGACTGATGATTCATGATATAAAACATCCCAAAAGGGACTCTTCTTCCCTTTTGATTCTGTATCAGTGTGAGAAATTTTGAAAACTGTTGCTGGTGAGGACAAAATTCCCATCATGAGCTAAACAGGATCCCTGATGGGGGAAACATGAGCTGCTGAGAACCAGGATCCAGTTCTCTTTGCATAGAGGCCGCACGAATGGAGAAGGGCATCCAGCCAAGTAGGGTGCACGCTCTTTTCAACGTGTCAGGGATTTGACCCCCTCCTGGAGAACCTTTTTTCACTCTATCTGATCTCTAAGAACAAATCAGTTATCTACTCTGAGTCACCCAATGCCGTTTTTTCTGAGTCTGAATTTCTGTGCTCCCTCTTTGTTCTTCTCGGATGCTTCAGCCGTTTGAATGGCTTGTTCTGTCTTGGTTTGTCACAGGTATGCATCGCATTCATATCAGGAGTTCTCTCTCAGGGCAGGTTTGGCACCAAATGGAGAAGTTAAAACCTTCCATAAGTCACATCCAGTTCCAGAGAGCTCTGGGGAAACATTCTGGCACTTTTGGTGCAGCGGTTTTTGTTTTATCTGAACTTTGTGTCCTTTACTGCAACCTGGAACATACTTCGTTATACAAGAATTTTTATTGACCTGGATTAGTCTGGTCACAGAATCCACCCCCTGTACCCACCAGCACAATCCCCAAAGCACAGTAACCACCTGCTGTGGTTCACCCTCCAGGTAGGCTCTCATCTAGTCTGCAGTGACTCCTGGAGCAGGGCTCCTAAGGGTGGGCCTCGGTCCTCTAAAGACCTGGTCCCCTTTGGGACCTCCCTGCCTCTGTTTTTTTTTTGCTTTTTGTTTTTTGTTTTTTTGAGACAGAGTCTCACTCTGTTGCCTGGGCTACAGTGCTGTGGCATCAGTCTAGCTCACGGCAGTTTCAAACTCCGGGGCTCAAGCAATCCTCCTGCCTCAGCCTCCCGAGTAGCGGGGACTACAGGCACGTGCCACCATGCCCGGCTAATTTTTTCTATATATATTTTTAGTTGTCCAGCTAATTTCTTTCTATTTTTAGTAGAGACAGGGTCTCGCTCTTGCTCTGGCTGGTCTCGAGCTCCTGACCTCAAGCGATCCTCCTGCCTCAGCCTCCCAGAGTGCTAGGATTACGGGAGTGAGCCACCGCGCCCGGCCCCTGCCTTTGCTTTTTTTCAGTTGCTCGCTGGAAATGTTCGTTTTTCCATTAATGTCTGGATTCAGCTAATGGGGAACAGAATGAAACTATCTATATTTTTTTTTCCTTTTTTTTCCCTCTTGTTTGTCCTCCTTTTCTCCCAAATGCAGAGAAAGGGAGTTTAGAATCATAAGTGTATCTTTACTGCAATACGAGCATTGGGGGTCCACTTTCACTGTAGAGGGTCCCCCCTTGTAAAAATTGTACAAGTCAAACATGTTTGTTGCAGGAAAATTATAAGATATAGATTTAAAAAAGAAACTTCCAAAAAAATTTTTCTCCAATGGAAGTCAGGCTTCTCAGGCACTATACACTCTTTCAGTCTGAGACTCAGCTCCTGCTAATTCTCATCAAGTGGCTTTCTCCTGCATTCCAATGTTGCCCTTAGCAACCTGCAGAGTTTTTTTCCAAACTCCTTAGCTAAGTTGCTTTAAGGAAAGTTTTCTCCCGAATAAAGTACAAAAGGAACATGTGTGCATAATAGAAGAAAATATTTTAAAGGGCAGTTTAAACAACTCTCTTATAAGGAAGCCTTACCTCGCTGCCTCCTTGCTGGTTGTTTGGTGGGCTTCATCTGAGAAGCCTCCATCCTTACATTTCTTGAGCCCTGAGTTAATTTGGCTTTCGTGGCTGACTTCAGAGCTCTCCTCAGTCCCCTGAACAGTGGGTCCGTGCCAGGCCCTACCTCTCTCTTGCAGCTCTGCCCGGTGAGAGGTCTCCTTTGCTTGCATGTCCTTAAATCTCCACAAACTCCTCTTCCCATTTTTTTTGGTAAGTGGAGCAGACACAAAGCTCAATCTACAAACTCAAGAATGCAAGAAATTTAATATTTTTTATTTTTCTATAACCCAACTTATTTTCTATTTCAAACCTCTGTTTCATCTGATGGCAGGAGTTTAATCTGTCAATGCTGGATTTATACACACACACACACACACACACACACTTTGGGGGCTCACCTAGTCTGGGTCACTATCTATCCAGGCTGGCCTCCTCTGAGGCCTCCCTGCTCTTATCTGGCCTTTAGTCTTTGACTGTGCAGGTCACTGCTAAGTCATCCCTGACCCAAGGCTCCCCCACTTCCAGCTATCTGTCACCTCAGTTCTTTGCTTCTTTGAGGTACAAAGGATGGGTCTTCCTTCCCCACACAAAACGTCAGTCAAGCTATTGATGGCACTTGATTATGCCTCTGCCACTCAGGGATGCAGAGGTCTCTGGGGGCTGTTTCAGGCCTGTGTGCAGCACCAGCTACATCATTTTCAAACCTGGTGCAAAATGAAAATGGAGGGCTGAGGGTTGAGGAAGTCAACCTCCCCTTCCCATAGGCCCAGAATGCCAACCCACAGCAGGTAGGCAACTCCAAGGGACTGCAACCCTCCTGCTGGTGGTCCATACTTGGCCCCTGGATTGGTGGTGGAAAAAGACTACAGAGTTGTCCACCAAATGTCTGTGGTACCCACAGCCTGGGGCCAAAAGGCCACCACTGTGATGCTGCAACACCACCCCCAGATGCAATGAGGTGTGCACACCAGACCCTGACTCTCCCTGCACCTCTGCCCAGGTGTGGAAGGAGATAGCAGAACAGGACTTAGGGAAAGGTAGGCCAAGTGGGCGGGGCCTGTGGCACCTGGGGGCAGGGGAACAAATGGCAGAGGTAGCAGGAGGCAGGACTGAAAGGAAGCCAAGGCTCCAAGCCCCTGGAGTGCTCTCTATTGTCCTGTTGGACTTCACAAGACACAAATTCAAAGATAAAATTATTAAGAATTTCAAGACAGTCACTGAAGAGCATTAAACCCCAAGTGCAGGGCCCTTCAGAGCATGGTGCCCTGTGCAACTCCACTGGCCGCACACCCTGAGCTGGCTTGCCTGTATACCTAGACACACAGAAGGCAGAGAATATTGCTGTTTCCTTACTTGTACTGCATCATCTCTTCTCAATGCAATGTGAGTAGAACGGTTCTAGCTGTTGTCTGGAATGGAGGCAGGGGAGGGAAGCATAGGTAGAGGCAGTTCCAGGAATAAAAGGAATTATGGGAAAGGAAAAATCCTGAATTTGCATTTCAAAAATGTTTTTGAATGCTATTTCTCACCACTCACGCATCAGCCAATCCTAGCACTCATGGATGCTCTCTGTAGTCCAGCATCTGATTCAGAAGCGGGCTCTACCTGCGGGACAGCAGCCCCCGCCCCCACTGCCCAGGCTGTAGCCCCCATCTCTGCTGGCTGGTGGCTTAACTTCTGGGACTGGGGCGGAGTGGTGTTGAAGTTTTGTGTCGCGGGGCCCAGGCTTTCTCAGAGTTTCATTCTTATATGTAAACAATGATCTTCAAAGTGTGGTGCCCAGACCTGTAGCATCAGCATCACTTGGAAACTTGTTAGAAATGCAAATTCTTAGGTCCTACTCCAGACCCACTGAATCTGAAACTCTGGGATGGGGTTCAGCCGTCTGTGTTTTAGCAAGCTTTCTAGTAATCCTAATGCACAGTGAGGTTTGAGAACCACTGCTCTAAACTTTATGTTACATGGGAGACTATTTCAGGATTCTTCGGTAGGTTTTCGCTTCTAATTTTATAAAATAAATATGGGCATAGTGCTCAGAGCTGACAGTTCAGAGAATTCTAAGAAGGTTTGGCAACTCCAAACTATGTCCTATAGCCACATGCTAGAATATTTGGAATTCCTGTGTGAGAAATTTATTTCTTCAGCATCTTTTTACTGTTCTCTTTCAAAAGGTAATGGTTCTGTGTGGTAGGTTCACATAGACGGTCCAGCAATATCTGTCCATATGCTTACCATGGCCTAGGGGGGCAATTTTGCTTAGGGCTGGCATTTCTAGAGCTTCTGAAGTCCCTGGAGTACAAACATATATCTGAAATGGGCCCCGTATCTCAATTTAAAAATAAAACGAGGTGGAGAGAATGAATGAGTGGGCTCAAGGGGTACATGGTAGATGAAACCTCAGTTCATATGCTGCCATTAACTAGCTAAAATCTTAGATAAGTTACTTAAACTAAGTTTCTATAAAATGTGTCAGTACGTGGTAGCCAAGACATTATATCAATTAGGATTTAGTTGCAAATGACAGAAAATCCAACCCCAAATGCATTTAAACTGTTAAGCAAAAAGGCAACCTTTTGGCTTTTGTAAATAAAAAGTCTAGAGATAGTTCTAACTTCAGAAACGGCATGATCAGTGTTCAGAAGAGGCCACACGAACCCAGTTGCTCTTCATTTTATTCCTGGCTGCTCTGTGTGTTGGCTTCATTTTCAGACTATGCATGGTGGCAAGATGGCAGCCCCAGCTCCAGCCGACATGTCTCTGTGGTTCAAGTCTGGATTCGAGGGCAAACCCAGGAGCCTGAGCAAACCCTTCAAAATGAGACTGATTGGCTTTGATTTGCCTCTCTTGAGCTACATACCTATCCCTGAGCCAGTCACTGACCACAGGAGAAACTGGTGCTCTGGCTCATATGCCAAGCCTGGGTCATGTGCCCTGGACTGCAGGGTGGTAGGGAGGTACTGTCAACTCCGCAAAAACCACAGGGACTGAATGTGGGGATGGGTGTTTCCCCCGCAAACACTGGAGGCTGTTACTGGAAACAGAGTAAATGGATAGGGGCTGGCCAAGAAACCACACATGCCTGCCCTGCTGCTCTCAGTTCCAACATTCTGCAGTTCTGTGAGGCCCTCCCGTAGCCCAGATGCCATCACAGAAAGCCACACTCGCCAGACTGCCCTCCAGACGGAGCAGGAAGGGGTCTTGCTTCTATTTAGGATGACTGCATTCATACCCTTCAACAGCCCCGGCTGGAAAAGCGGTCTCTCCTGGCAAACCAGGCGGTTTCTTGTTTCTCCAGGAGAAATGCATGCAAAACTTTCCATACTCCTGCCTGGCAACCACTCTCTGTTCACCTCCGTGTCCCTGTTCACCCCGTCCGTCCTGTGCTCAGCACGTCTTTCTCTCACGTTGACTGTTCCTGCCTCCTGACTTGTTCGGCTACCTCTCTCTGTTTCTCTCTCCTTCCATGCTGACAGGCAGTCCTGCTCTGTCTAGCTCTCTCAGAGTTTCTGCCTCTGTTTCTCTCTATTCTCTCTCTTTCTGGGTTTCTCCCTCTCTCTGTCTCATTCACTCTCTGTCTTACGCTGCCTGTGCTTCTCTAAGAACCTGCCTGTCACTTTCTCTACCTGCCAATCTCATTCTTTGTGTCTGCCCCTCTTTCTCCATCTGCCCCTGTCTCTATCTTTCTTTCTGAAATCGACAGTTCTCACTGCTCCAGACAGGACTGTAAAAATGTGCACGAGTCTTGCTCATTGCATGTCTTTGCCAGCAGACGGACCGACAGTTTGTGAGTATAGAGGAGAGACCGTAAGGAGGAGAATGTCGAGAGAAGGAGGAAGCATTCACAGGGCACCTGAGGCACAGCATGGGGAATAAGGGTCATTCAAGCCAAAACGCATGCAGCACACACACGTTAAAGTCACAAACCACCTTCCCAGCAGGCGCTGCGCTGCTCCATCACATTACAGTTGGGTTTGGTTGAAGTGTTGTTTTCCTTAGCTCAGTGTTTCTTAACCAAGTAGCTGCTCCTTGGATTTCAAAGCAGTTTGGATATCCGTAGCTGGCACACAAGCTCAGTGCCACAGCCTGCCAGTTTACAGGGATGTCGAGTGAACCAACTGTGCCACAGTGTGTCTTTGTGAGTTTCTCCGTGTGGACAGCTCAGCCCCTCTTTTCTTTGTGGCGATTACCCAGGTCTTACCCAGGCCCTGCTCCTCAGCAGCTAAACACATCTCTGGTGCCCAACTCAAGGAGGGCTGACATTGGGCCTTTTTTTTTTTTTTAAGAGATGAGGTCTGGCTATGTTGCCCAGGTTGGAGTGCAGTGGCTATTCACAGGCATGATCATGGTACACTATAGCCTCGAACTCTTGGGCTGAAGTAATCCTCCTGTCTCAGCCTCCCTAGTAGCTGGGACTACAGGCACATGCCATTGTGCCCGGCTGGAGCCCTTCTTGAAATTAATCTACAACTTCCAGTTCAATGGAAGACATCGCTGGTTTTGAAAAATGGAATATGGCAGAAGCAGACATATATCCAACAGGCTTTGCACTCAGATTTTATTTTTATATAGATTTTAAAACTTACATCATATACCATCCCAAGGACTGTCCTTCTAATCTTCAACAGAGTCAGTCTTCATTTAATTGTCCCTTCATCGTCAAGGGTCAATACATTGCCTTCTTCAGTCAGTAACATACCCTTTAACTAATGTTAATACAATGCAAATGGCAGAAAGAATATGAGGTCATAGGACTGTTGGGTTTTTGTGTTTTGTTTTCTTTCTTTCCAAGTTTAACTCTTGTCTGCTCTGTGATGATAAGCAAATCACTTCTATGAGTCCCAGTTTCCACATTAGTAAAATAGGAGATAACAGATACCTAGCACAGTACCTGGTTCTCAGTAAGTGCTGATTAAATGTGTTCATTCATTTAAGACAATACTCAGCTTTGGTATCCATTAGGCTCTCCTGGGAAGCCTTTAAAAACCCGGAAGGCCAGGCTGTAGATTAGACCAATTACATGAGAAATTTCTGGGTCCGAGATCCAGGCAGCAGTATTTTCAAAAAATCCTACCACACGTCCCACTCCAGGTGATTGCACTGTGCAGCCAAGCCTGGTAACCACTGATTTCAGAGGAAGTTTACATTAGCTACATGCTTATTTTGTACTTAACGAAGGGTCAAAGGCCCTTGTTTTAAATGTATGCTCAAGGACCCGGAATTTAAACTTGGATCACAGTCGCTAAGAAGTAATTTCCCTAATTTCCAAAGATCACCTATTCCTATAAACTCAGCTGCAATGAAAAGGCCTGTAACATGTTCTTTATTTGATCAAAGAGAAGCACATATTAAACCTTCTATTCAACAATGCGTATCGAATATTGTCCAGGTGCTGAGAACTGGGCTAAACCAAAAAGTCTCTATCTTCAAAAAAATAATCCTTAACTTCAAAAGGCACACCACAAGTAAAAAGCAATGTTTCATAAAAACAAAACAAAACAAAATGAAAACTTCCTTCCCGGGGAAGTGGATGGGTTTCAGCTCACACCCTGCCGAGTTAATTTTCTGCTGATTATGAGCTCTCCTGCTGCCTGGAATGAACAGCCGAGAAGAGGAACCGCAGTTGGGAACAGGAAGTTTGCAATGATCTGAGAGGTTTACTGGAAAATTCTCTGCTAAATAAATCATTTCAGTGGTTAATGCTGCTAACAAAAATACATTGGGCTGACAAAAAAAAAAAAATTAAGCTTTGTGCTCAGTGGGACGGTGTTTTGTTTTCTCCACATTGAAGAATAATTTTAAATGCACGGAGGTGCTCTTGTGAGTAATAAAATACAAATATATTTAAAAGCTTTGCCGAATGCATAGTCAGGTATGGCTATGTAATTTCTCAGTCTATTACGAAGGGTTGAATATATTTTTTTCTAGCTTTATTGAGGTATAATTGAAGAAAAAAATCGTATATATTTAAGGTGTGCAACATGATGTTTGTGTATAAGTACATATTGTGAAATGATTACCGCAATCTTGCTAATTAACATATCCATCACCTCACATAGTTACTGTTCTTTTTTTTGTGGTGAGAACATTTAAAACGTATCCTCTTAGCAAATTGCAAGTATGTACTAGCATGTTATTGGTGACCATGCTATACATTATTAGGTCTCCAGAACTTGTTCACCCTGCATATTGAAACTTTGTACCCTTTGACTAACATCTCCCCATTTCCCCCACCCCCCAGCCCCTGGCAACCACCATTCTACTCTCCGCTTCTGAAACACAGCGTTTTTAATGTAAAAAAGAAATTATGTGGCATTCTGTGTGTACCTTCATGAATTTCTTCCTCATTTTGATGGTACTTTCAACACGTTCTAGAGACGATAGGTGTTTCTGCTTTTCTTTGCTTTCCATTCTTCCTTGGCTGTTCCCAGGCTGGAAAAGAGATGTAACCTCAGAAAGGAGATGTGTAAAAAAGGATCCAACTCAGGAGGATCCCTGGGAGGCTGGTCTTGAATCCTTGCCCTGCGAGTGAATACTGTGACATCTCCACCTCTCCCCTCGCTCACCCATCCCCAGTGTCACAGGCTGTGCTTGAAGGAAGATGACCCCAAGGCTTGTTTTCTGCAGGCCAGTCAACTAGTGGTCTTCTCAAAAACACTGGAATTGGCACCCAGCCTTGATGGCTGGTCTAGCAGGAAAAGATTGGAGCTGGGAGGCCAGGATTCAAGACTTGGTTTTATTCCTTACCATGTCTAAATGCTATCAATCAAGCACATAACCTCTTTGAGCCTTAACTTCCTCATTGTAAAATGAGGATGCTAACATTACCTACCTTGCAGAGTTATTGTAAAGATTTAGTGAAATATAACCTTATGACGTGCTGTACAACTGGCCAATGCTTTTTTTTTTTTTTAACACTCTGAACCCGTTTTTGTTTTTGTTTTTTTAATTTGGAAAGCTTAAACACTTAACATAAAGAATTTGTAAATGGTGATTGAAATGAACAGCCAAACTTTTTCTACAAACTTTAGCCTACAAAGCTTCCAGCTCATATCTTAGTGCAAGCCTACCCCTTCTGCATAGGTAACACTGGATGCTCCAGGAAGAAAGTCTGATTTCAAAGCAATTTACCTTGCTCTTTCCTCTTCTCAGTGTTGGCCTCGCAGGTAATTTACCAGAGAAAATGGGCAAGGCTTCACAGTGAAGGAAGTCTAGTGGCCCTGCAGGGGGTGACGAAGGCAAACCGGACCCTGTCTTTAAACAAAACTGAAGGAAGGGCAGAGAGCCCGCCTTTGGCTGCACGAGAGGTCTCCACATGCCCGGCCTCCTGTGCACACACTGGGAAGCACTGTTCACAGAGCTCGAGTCACCGCGGCCGCCTGTGCTGACGCAGTCTCCACCACCAGCTCATAGGAGGGCTGCCCTCCCACGCAGCAGCCGAGTCCAAGAGCAATGCTTCCCGGTGAGCACAAACACCAAACACAGCAACAAGAAATGGCTTTCTACGTTCTCCTTCACAGAGAAAAATAGAGAGTACAAACCATATTTTTGTCACTGGTTGTTATAAAATGTTCATGATGTTCTAGGAGGATAAAAGGTGAGGAGCTCTCAGCACCCCCCAATCCCACCCACCTTGACCCACCCATCCCCACCTCACCTGTAAAAGAGGTCAGAAGGGATTTGCGTGAGTTCCCCAAAGAATGTCCAAATTTCAAACTGTACCTACCTCTGGAGGGCGGAGGAAGAAACATTCTCCATTCTTGCTTCATATATTAAAGAGTAAGGGTAGGTAGTAATATTTACTGGGCTCCTGGCATATGTCAAGACATTTTCACATGGAGTATTTAATCTTTACTATGACACTTTGAGGTAGGTGTTCTCATGCCTACTGATGTGGAAACCGAGGGTCAGAAAGATTAAGTGATTTATTCGAGGTCACACAGGAAATACTTGGTAAAAACAGCGTTCTGACCCAAATCTGCCTCATTCCCTCCATTAATTCATCTCCCAAAACATGAATGAAGAGAAGTGTAGCATAAATAGTCACTGTAATTCTTCACTTGGTGAAATAGCAAAAATATTGAGCTTATTTTAAAATCAGTCAATCAGTCCTGGGTGTTTTCTCCTAAAAGGCAGGTTGACTGGTGAAAAGCCCTAAAAGAAGCCCTAAAAGATGAAGCCCTGCTGGTATTTGAAAATGACCAGGTTTTTTTTTTTTCTATAGGTCTCAGTGGGTCAAATTCTGACATTCCATTGAAATCCCTGGGAAGGCAAGAAAATACTACCATGACTCAAACCATGAGCTCTCTCAAGAAAAAAAAGCCTTTCATTAGAAAGTGAACACGCAATCATTCTTGGCTCACAGACATATGGGGAACAGTTGTGACATGTGTCTTAAGCAATTTATTGCCAATAACCGAAGTTAGCAAGTGATTACTCAAATATGGTGGAGTGCTTCTCATTGTATACTTTCATATGACTTTTTTTGTATGTTTGAAAATTTCCATAATAAAAATACTTCTATTTTGTTTCTTTTTAATTTTCCCCAATTTTATTGAAGTATAATTTATACCATGTATATGGTGAAATGACTGACCTTAAGTATACAGTTGGATGAGTTTCAACAGTTGCATACATCTGTGTAACCCACACCTCATTAAGATATAGAATATTGCGGCGATTCCTGAAATATCCATTGTGCCCCATCCCAGTCAATCCCTGCCCACCCCCTAGCCCCCTGAAAACCACTGTCCTGACTTCTTTTGCCGTAGATTGGTTTTGCACTTTTCAGAGCTTCATATAAATGGAATCATGAAGTAGTGCTGAACAGTCTTCTATTGCATGGACATACCCATTTGGTCTATTTATTCTCCTGCCGATGGACATTTGAGTTGCTTCTAGTTTGTTGTTAGTTTCATTGTTGAGGCCAAGGCTGGGAAAAGAGAAAAGAATAAGGTAAAGTTTTTTAAAATCTGATTTTCTCCCTGGAGTTCAGTATTATGAATAAAACTGCTATGAATATTCATGTACAAGTCTTTTCTGTGTCCAAATGTTTTCCTTTCTCCTAGGTAAATACCTAGAAGTGTATTTGCTAAGTCATAGGGTAGGAGCATGTTTAACTTTATGAAAAACTGCCAGACCAATTTTCAAACTGGTTGTACAGTTTTACATTCCTATCAGTAATATGTGCAAGTTCTTATTGCTCCACATTCTTGCCAAGAGTTGGTGCTATCAGTAGTGGTATCTCGTTATGCTTTAATTTTCATTTCCTAAATGACTAATGACGTTGAGTGCTTTTCCATGTGCTTATTGGCATATTTTCCTTTGTGAAGTGCCTGTTCAACTCTTTTGCCCACTTTGTTTTTTTAACTTAAAAATCATACAATCTCAACACCCAGAAATAACCCTCATTAATATTTTGGACTTTTTTCTATGCATTTATTTATTGATACAAATATATTTTTTACAAAAATGGGTTCATATTGTATAAACTATTTTGTAACTTTTTTTCATTTAGCAATTGGTCACAAATATCTTTATCAATAAATATTCTTCTATGCCATTATTTTCTT